>JANSTT010017716.1:8983-124216 GCA_026745375.1 Platyura marginata | reverse complement strand
ACACTTCGCACAAATACTATTAAATCTACACACACAATTGTTGTTAACATCGCTCAGGCTGTATATAGTAGGCTATGGGCGAACTCAAACTATCTAAATCATTTAACCGTTGTTGTACGTGTATTGTAAAATCTCTAAGTTACATAGAGAAGCTAAGTATCATAGGAAATTCGGTGAAATAAAGTAGAGAAATAGAAAACTTTCTCAAAAGTTCAAGTTTATTGAATTGTCCAACAAATGGACAGGATGTTAGTGCAGAAAAATGTATAAATTAAAAATAGCATTAAATTTTATCTTTGAAAATTAAATAATTATCCCGAAAATACACCTAAATTGAAAAACAATTGTATATTGAATTTCTAACAGTGGGAAGATGTAAAATAAATTAAATTTCATTAACGACTTTCTTTAACTACCTTAACACGCCTGTGGTGACGAGTTTGTCACTTGACTTGTTAAAATTATTTTTAGAAGTCAACTTACCAAACTTTTTAGGGAAGTTTATTGAACGATTTTTAAGATAATAGTCAATGACTGTTAATTACTTTTATTGTTAAAAATGTTTTAAGGAAATCAAATAAAGGAGTTAAAAATTTAGACTCCTCAAATTGATTTATACAAAGAGTAGTCTCTTCACGCCTAAAGTTAGACAAAATCATTCTCCATTCTAAATGTATTCGCCATTTTTTTTATCCACTACAAGAAAATTGATTTTGTTTCCGAGATGACTTTCATTGAAGTACATATATATTTACATAAAGCTGGAAAAATCAAGTTAACGCGGTTATCCGGTAATTAAAAAGCAAATCCAGAGTCTCTGGATCAAACCTAGTGGATATTCATTTGACCAATTTATAGGGATCTTAATTCACGCAAATAAACATTTTTAATTTTTTTTTTTTTTTTTTAATCTGTCCAAGTGCATAAGTAATCCATATCACGTAGAACATATTATCCGAATTACAGTAAGCCCAAATTGTATGCATCCTAAACATTTTCTTGAAGATATGTCGCGCTGACGCCGATTCAGATCTAAAATATTAGTTTTGTATAAAATAAACATTTGAATACTATAGTGTGTATCGCTTACCTACCACAATAATATCTAATTCAAATGGTTTATAATGCATCATCATCACTGTGTTCACGAGGATTAAACAACAATTAAACGATTTAATTATCGAAAATTATTGAATCCAACCGATTATTTTATTGTAAGAATGAACACCTATAAATGTACGACTTGCTTCAACAACAAAAAAAACCTTTACGAGAACAGTTCTACCATATTTATGTGAATATTGAATTGAATTTAACACAATTTCACTGCGATTGATCAAGAATTAATACAAATTAGAGAATATTCTCAAATCTTATTTAAAACCTTCCTTTGAAGTTAAGAGTACCAGCATATTGTTGATTTGTTAGAATGTTAATTATCTCTGATTTCTGTCATTTTGTCATAAAATTCTGAAGAATTTTGTTTTTGTGAATTGTTTTCGACTAGAAAATGTCCATGAATTTCCTTATTTAAATGAGAAATTTGTTATTTGAGCAAAAAAAATTAATTTTTGATAATTGAAAAAAATAGAAAAGAGACGATTCCAACAATTTTTGAGAATTTTCTTATTTAGACAAGATTTGTTAATTTTAATTGCTGGTATGGTAAGTTAATGAATTAAATATATCGTTGGTTTACAGCCAGAATTCACTTAGTACATTTTGCTATTTTTAGGTTCTTATACTAAATTAATTCATTATTATAATGTCAATTTTATATTGGCAACACTTCATAGGTCGCAACCAGATATTTTAAAGGCTGTTAGGCGCAATTTCATTGCAATAAGACAATCGTGCTAAGCACGAGTATAGTACAATCCGAAATCCTTAAGTTGTTTTTTGAATTAGTGAATTCTGCCTTTAAACAAACAATATGAGCCGTTTATTTCGTTAGTGGTGTAAGTCTATTTAAAAAAAAAAAAAAAGATTTTGCATGTAAAACATGTTGTTAAATCTTAACAGTGTTGTTCTATTATTTGGTCAATTATTATATCGTTTTTTTTTTACTGACCATATGTCTCAGAGCATTGAGTCTAATTAATGACCTTATCTCTAAAAATGGCAATGCTTAAAAATAACGTTGAAATGGCGAGCATTTGTAAGGTTTCCGTTAAAAGAACACATCAAGTGCTGCTTTGGTATACAAAAAAGAGCTTGTCAAGTCAATTGAGATAAATTTATAAAGAGGGATGTCTAATGGTGCCAATCTATAGAGTCCTAAGGAGACTACTAGTGATGATTAATATTTTTGAGTCGATTTATACGCAAACCCTTAAATCTCTTAATATTTAGGAAAATGGACTTACACCACTATTAAAATAAATGACTCATATATTATTTTCTTTCTTTTATTATCAAAAATTAAATTTTTTATCTCAAAAACCAAAATTCTCACTTAAAATAAGAAATTCTCTAAAATTCACCTATTGGACAATATTGTCGGGAATATTCTCAAAAAGAAAATTCTGATTTATTAGATGTTGGTAAGATCGAGTACACCATAAATACATCACAATAGTAGTAATTTTCTCTTCATCGGTGGATCTAGACTAATTTGTGATATGACAAATAGTAGTAGATTAATTAAACAAATTAAAACTGTTTTTCCGTGCGAATGTCCAGTATACAAAGAAAACATGCCTTAGGATTCAAATCGGAAGCGATACAAAAAGTTTTAATGAATAAGATAATCAATTGCAATCAAGGTACAAGGCGTCCTGGTGAAATTTCATAAAAGAACTCTTATTTGGGAGTGCACAATTTACGACAAGTACAGTTACAAATGTGTTGCTATATATTTAACCCATCAAACATTTGTTGTCTGACTAGCATAATTTGCAATTTTCACATTATAAATGCCTGGTGTTCTCAATACATCACCCGACTTTCTGCATTATTGGTACCCCTTTTGACACAATTCGCCAATAATTTGTGCACAAATCCATTGAAAATGTTTACCACATTCATTCATCCTTTTTATTATTGTATGATGTTAATCAAAGGGTATTATAACTTTGAACGGAGTTTGTAAAGCCAATTAATATTCATCGTAGAATATTAATTGTCTTTCTGGTGAAATTTTAAGTACGGTCGAATTTAAAACATTCAACAAACAAAAATAAATCCTCCGAAAATTGTACGTCCGTAAACCACATAACAGTAATTCAGTTAAAATATATTGCAATCAATGGTATTTAGGAACATAATTTACTTATTCGTGAATATTAAATTATTATCATTTAAGACCTTAAATTTGGAAAAAGTTCAGAAAATTTTAAAATCAACAATTTCCAATAAATCTCTGAATAATATTATATGTAAGAATTGTAGCTTAAATTAAGAATTTTTTATTTTGTATGTTTTAAAATTTAAAATATTTTTATCGTGCCAAATCGAAAAAATAAGAATATTAAAAGTTTTTTTTAAATGTGTTACATAATTCTAATTTTTTTAAATAAATATATAGTCAATATATGTATATGTATGTGTATTCAAGTAACATAAAACCATTTAATAAAAATTTGGTTTCGCTCTTTTGTATCAATTACACATCAAACAAAAATAAGAAAAATAATGGTGTGAACAAAACAAAAAATTCATATATATAGCAAAATGACCATCTACATAGGCATAGATTTTATTCTACAAAGAGATAACCACTATATATATATATATATATATATATAAAATTTATAAATGTTTACTCGTGCTCGGTATAAATTAAAACGAATAATGTCATCGACACAAGTCACAAAGAAAGGGTATTTTTAATAATTTTTTTCATAGTATGTCCAACAGAATTTTCTGTTGGACCAGTCGTACTATATTTACATTTAAATAAATATGGTTGAATATCCGTATATGATGTGTCAAATATTAAATCTAATTCTGATTGGCTGGGCATTTTTGGTACATAGTCATGCCTATTCATTACTTCAGTAATATAAAGAATTTTATCGGTAAGCATTTCGCTTACCCGTTCCCGACAAACGTGCCGTTCATCTTCATTGTATAAATTTAATAATTCTAAACGTACCGTCCAAACTTCCCATGGTATACATTCGGTTGGAAATGGCCAACGATTACGTTTTTTTTGAAAAAATTCTAAACTTATTTGTCCGAAACCGGAACTATCATTGCTACGAAGTTGTTCGCTAAAACTACTTATTTCTTTTTTCAATTTTTGATCTAAACTCTGTGACGAACAACACACATAGGTAAAATCAATAAAATCACAATCAATATCCATATGGCCAACGGTACCAACCGAATATGCTGAATCACCGGTATATACAAATTTACCGAGACTTCGGTGAAATAGTACCGTATGAAATATACTGGCCAATGCCTCGTCAACTTGACGACCTTCCATTGTTAGTTCAAACACTTGTGAACGAGCGTTCATGATTCTGGTTAAGTACTAATGAATAAAACAGTATGGACGACAATAAGAACAAAATCATTCAATCTACGTATTTGAGTTTAAACTATAAAAAGCCTAAATGGACAACGATAGCAGCTTATTCTAAATTATAAATATTGCAGTAAAACTTAAAAACTAATTGTTTGTGTTTTTGTTTTGCTTTCCTTTCCTTTTTTTTTGTTTTTGTTTTTTTAAACTAATACCTTAATATGTCAAAAGAAAGATATCATACCCATGTATTTAAGTGTTCCGCAAATTGTTTTTGTGCGTCGTCCTATTTTCAACCATTTGCTAAGGCCAAAATCGACTAGCTTTATGTGACGATCTTTGTCTAGAAGAATATTTTCTGATTTTAAATCACGATATATAACACCAGCATTGTGAAGGAAATCTGAAAATACAGAAGAAAAAAAAACTATTAAACGAATTATGCTATTGCCCAGAAGCCTTTGACTGGCAGTGTACGATGAAAATTAAGCGCGTAGTCTCTGAAAATATATCTGTTATGAAACCCAATACAAAGACTTGTATAGGACGAAAAAAACAGCAATGAATAATGAACATTTCAGACTAGCATCATTTATTACCACAACCAGAGGTTCGAACATACAGAAGTTTGGAGCTGGCAGCCGTTGGCAATAAATCGGTCCCGTTGGAGATGCTTGTTGAGGGAGGCCGAAATTGAGCACCGAGAAAGTATTAATAGGATTTTGATTTGATACCATTCTTTAACTAGAGAGATACGCTCTATGACCACAAGACTGATATGATTCATGACATTTACAAAAAATATGCCACATAAATAAATAAATGTAAAACCGATATTACACCAAGACCTCGATTTGCGTCGTTAATTGGTTCCACAGAAAGCCAACGCAAATCGAAATAATATATTTCATAGTATTTCTATAGGACTTCTTTTAATGGGTTCCACCAAAATCATCACATAATAGATGTGAGTGTATAATATTCGCCTAGAGTGCTGTTAGGATATTTTTTTTTATCTAAATTTTAAATGATATCTCTCCGTGTGCCTATACATTTTAGGATATTTTATCGTGGGAAGACGCTATTTCTTCGTTGAATCTATTTTCTTTTATTTGGAAGATCGATAATCAGGTGCGATGGCCCCATTAGACATCCCTCGCATAGTAATTTGTCTCTTTGTTGCCATTCCAGAAGGTCAATGAACCTTAGGATGGTTGACCAAGGTGCGTCACGGATTTCCAACCAGTTCGCGTCTTTTGTCTCTTTTCCGATACGGCTAGGCAATCACATAGTAAATGCTCAGCCGTTTCTGGCAGTTTCTCACAGAATCTGTAGGTTGATTCCACCACCACACACAGCCTGCATAAGTGCGCTTAAAACTGACCGTTCCCGGTAAGGAACTCTTTTAGTTTTTTAAACCGGTAATAATAGTACTACATATTTCAATTACTTCCCTTTAAGATACAGTGAACAACAAAAATCATTCTGTAACAAACTATACAAGCTTTTCGGTAAATTATTAACAGAATAGCCTGACCATTACATTTACATTGCATTTACACGACCAATAAGCCAAAAATGAGACGAAAAATACATTACAGGGATAATGGTTTGAATAAACGAAATTTTCCGACACATAAGCCAATACAAAATTAATATAGATAAATTAAATGTTTCTTACCTAAAGCTAAAGCGATTTCCGCCACATATAGTTGAACCAACGGATATGGAAAATAAGTACTCAATGAGTTCAGCAGCTCTCCACCAGATACAAATTCAGTTACTAAAATATTAAATAAGCTATTTTTAATCCTCGTAATCAAATTTGGTTGTATTTTAAAAAAGGTAAATATTTAACACAATCAAATGTTTTTAAATTGTCTAAATAACAGAATATATGGTATCAAGAAATAGAACAAGTAAAATAATCTATTTGTCTCACTCACACACACACACATACATATGAAAAACAATTTTTATTTTTATCACAAAGCGATAAAGTTTGAATAACACCTCAGTACTAGAACCATTTAGCTCTGATGCCAAATGTAGACTGCATGTCTGTTGTGCATCACTCATAATGAGCGATTAGGAGTTATCTGAAACGTATATGTCATGTCAAAATGCTCTTAATGCTAAATTAATCATTTAAGTCTACTCCGATATCGATAATATAAACAATTTAATGGTATTCTTCCTGTAAAACTAACAAGACTATTAACAACTTATGTCATATAGATAGGGTTATTGCTTTTTTTAAAAAAAAACTGGTTTAAAAGATTTACTGAAATATTTATTTTTTGGACTTCTTAATACCTAAAAGGTAACTAAACGGATAAAATTCCTTCTGAACAATATCTGTTCGTAAGGCAAGATTTTTTCGGAGAGTATCTACATTTACATTTTTAATACTTACATATACAAATTTGTCTATGAGTTTGCCACGTTGACACGAATTGCACTATAAAAGGATGATAACCACAAATTGAATGAATATTAACTTCGTCTATTACATTCTTCAGAGAATTACTTTTAATTATCTAAAAAAAAAAAAAATGTTTTTTTTGATATTCATCAAATGGACCGTATGAGGCCATAGCGATTTATGGACCACGCCCACTCTACTTGTAGTGGAATTTCCACCAAAATACGAAAGAAAAAGTGATTTTTCTCTATTTTAGGACTAAGAAAAACTTTAAATCGACAAAATATAATATAAAATAGGGATTTAATCGCTATGGCCTGTTATTTATCATTACATGTACCAGAAATTCATTAAAATATATTATAAGTACCTCTGATTTATTAATAACTTTAAGCGCATAGTAAATGTTGTCTTCTTTGCTTTTTACTTTGTATACTATGCCAAAAGCTCCTTTTTCCAATAGTGATTCAATTGAAAATTTGTCCGTTATACTTTTTGTAGCTTTATTAAAATGAGGTAAAAATATTGATTCAATATAAGGAACAGGCCAATAAGTTTTGGATAGTACAGATAGGTCTGGTGATGAATTTCGTATTATCGTTCTGTATTGAATATAATTTCATTAGTTTGTTGTTTAAAAACATCTGTACTTGTATTTTGGTCGCACAAAATGTCAATGTCGGAATGGAAATTTCTTCATTCCGACTGCTACAGAGGTGTGGTGATCGAAATTATCATGCATGCAAATTATTTCTCTTTGAACCGCAACACCATTCCGATATCGGTTTCATAAATTTTCGACCAAAATACAAGTACTGAAAAATATTATTTGCATTCGTACTTAGATGATTTGTTTCGTGGCTGAGCAAAATTAAGAAAAGATCTTGATGAACTAATATTTTCCCAATTTGACTGTTCATTTATAACTTTCCAACTTCTTGTGACATACTGTAAAATGTGTAAGAAAAAAAAAATGTAATAAAAATAAAAACCTAACTAGGCATATTTTAATCAACAGAAACGCACACTTCATATATACAAAATGATCAATTAAAATAATAATAATTTGATCTTGACCTAAATAAATTCGATAAACAAAATGAAATTAAAAACGATAATTTTTCACAATTTCTGGGATCAATGACAAAATGACACTAACTAGTTGCTTTGGCTAATTTATCAAAATAAATAAATGAAAAAAAATTAATCAGAGAATTGACAAGATAACAAAAAAACCATGGTGTTTGTGCATTAACGAAGTCAATACTAAAACGTTCATTTAATAATCAATCTTTGTCTCCTTAATAATGTTTCTTTTCTCTGTCCTACTAAATAATGTTATGCGTTACCGTGGGCTCTTTCCTGGTCCCGACAACGATTATGAGGTTTGCCTTCTTTGTGCCAGAGATTGTTATCGGAATGACAAAGGCCACATCCTGCGAAATACCACACTCTTCTTATATCTAATATGAATGACTAAAAACTGGGGTCAATCACTAGTTGACAAAAGTAATTACACGAAATTAATTAGTCGGAATTGATAGATTACTAGAATTACTAGAACCATGTTCGAAGAATTACTTCAGAAAATTACGCTTTCTTATTAACAATACCCTAAAAATTGAAATTTAACATATGCCTACCTTGGATTTACTCTATTGACGAAAACGTTGGCATAGTAAAATGTTAGCCTATTGTCAATTATTGAATTAATTTGCCTTTAGCAGAAACTTAGTGTACATTTTGATTTTGGGAAGGAAGAGTTTGGAATAGTCTTCACAGACCAATGTACATTCAAGTATAATTTTAAAGGTTGTTAAGGATAAAAATAGCCCCTTTAAAGCTTCCAGGCTACTGATTACGATATTAGAAAACTTTTTGGTCTGGATCCAGATCTTTTGCATGAACTGAAGTTATTTAAGTCACTCAAATTTATTGTGACTTTCATTTAGTGAGATTAATTATAAAAATATATAAAAACTTAAACTCTCAAACGGAGCAAGTTTATGTTACATACTTAAAAATTGCAATAAAAATATAAAGTTTGGAAAATCAATAATAAAATGGAAAATTCCTAAAGTTAATTTTATTATTTATTACCTTTTCGATAAAGTTCTTAACACTATTTCTAAACTTGTATGTCAGATATCATATATTTGGATACCCGCTTACTATCATAGATTATTTGTTAAACATTCAGTGGTGTAGTTTATTGACTACACATTTATTTCCCAAGTAATTTATTATAAATCCTTGTCTCTCCCTCTAATACATTTAAAAACTATCAATTATTTACTGAAATGTAACAACAAAAAAACAAAATATGTATGCTTTCAAGGTTACTACATTAAAAAAACACCTATAACAACTATTTATGTATAAGGTGCTGATTAGATATATGTACTTGTAGGGTGTAGTCCATTTCAAAACATTTCATAAGGTAAGGTAAATCCAACAAAATGAAAATAAAATGGACACTTTCTGTTATTGTTGCCCCCCCAAAAAAAAAGGTTTTATGATAATAAAAACCGGCTTGAAGATGAGAAAAAAAACAACAACAGCAACAGTAATTTTCGGTTATTTAAAATTTACTTGTGTATTGAGCTGCATTGATACCACCAGTGTAGAGTGTTATCAGAGACATTTTAGCAAAAACATTGTATGCATTTTATCGGTGGTGATAATGATAACCCATATAGCACAATATTAATTTATAATTGCAGGAAAATTGATTAATCCCGTGATTTACAATTCAAACATTGCACGCATAAATCATTTAATATTCAAAACAAAAATGATCATAAATGGACATGATAAATTTATGTTTAACAATTGATAAGTGTTGCAATTAGCAATTGTTAATAATGATATAAGTATAGACCAACTAGGGGAGACTTCGAATTTGTTATTCATTCGGACTAATTTTATTGCTATAATTAACGAATTTTGAGTTTTCAATTTATCGTCATTTTTTTTCAACCTTTACTCTGTGAATGGGGGTCAACTGGACCCCAAGTAATTGTTATATGCGACGTAATAAGTTTTCGCACTAGAATTGCGTCACGCACTAGAATTGCGTCAACTAAGGTGTGTACAAACAAAACAAAACAAACAAAAAAATCGAAAAAATATTTATGGCGTATCTACGATAATTTTAAAAAAGATCATACAAAATATACGAAAATATATATGGAGTCAGGTAAACCCCTGTGAACAGCTTATAGAAAATTTACTATGCACAGAGTGAAGGTTAAAGAGATTATTGGTCCTCCTCTCTAGAGTGCTGCATAAACCCAGCTCAATACCATGTTATGGAATTTTCTAAACAACTATCTATATCCACCATTATAATTGAACTTTGGGCTAATGGTGTTTAAACATAATATAATACTCCCTTGTTATCCTTTTCCAATATTAAAAATTCGTATAGATTAATCGTGTGATTAAACGTGTGATTGCTGTGCCTGTCAGATCGAACGCAGGGTTAAAAAATGCATTTATGTGATGTCGAATATATACGAAAAAAACACAGAAAGCGTTAGTTCAAAAAAATTGTAAAAAGGCTGTGGAATATTTAAGAAAATTAAGGGTGCCAAATCGATATAAACTTTTGTTTAGATGACCATAATAACGAAACTAAAATGCTTTTATGCTAATACTTTATACTAAAGTGACTCAAGGTGCAGATAAGGATTTCCCAAACAACAATTTCACTATTTGAAAAAGGAGTAAGAGGGTCGGCTACCTGAAAAATGGTTATCTATCAAAATATTGTCTGTTGTTATTGTTGAAACAATTATAATACCCCATAGCATAGCAACAGGGTGCTAATGTAACAAGAAATAACATTTTTATGCCTGGTTTATTTAACTATTACGGTATTGATTTTAATTACTAAATAAGCATGCCAATTATTGTGAAATAATGAAATAATGGTCGTCCAAAATATTAAATAAATAATTGATTTATGTATGTAAATAAAATATTGATTTATGTACGAAGAATTTAACATTTTTTAGCGATATCAAGAAAGATAATTTGTTTTTATCTCAAGTAAAAAAAAAATCAATCAAATGTCAGAAATATATTTTGATCGAAAACCCTCAAACCACCTCAATATTGTGAAGATCAAGCCTCTGAAAAATGTGTTCTTACACAAGAGAACTGATATCTTATAAAAGCTATGTATATGATGATAATGTAATATATATTTAACAAAATGTTAGGATGAATGATCCATCTTGGAACAAAAATATGTCAACCACCTATAATTGTAAATAATTTATCAGTAAAAATTCGTTGGTTTGTTTGATATTTACAAAACCCTGTACACACATATTTGACATTTCATCCAGATAAGAAAATTTCGTTCAAATTAAATAAACAAGGAAAAGGCACAATAATTGGTTGACGATTTTGTGATGATAGTAAAATGAATCATCATTAAATCTCATTTCTTATCAAAATTTTAAAATGACTGCAGGCTCAAAAATTAAATTGCCAATAGAATTTATTACCTAATTGGTCAAAATAACTAGTCTTAGACACAAAAGTAAATTACCCTATGACCTGCATGACCTGTGAATCTCATTTGTTAGATTCATTTATTCAATTTTCATAGTTGCAAGGTCCAAGAACTAAGCCGGCAAAGCGACGATACAAAAGATGACCGAAGTAAATTTAACCTTTATAAGGTTATCATTAAGTACGCGGCCGCACTACTAACAAATTGAAATGGTCAAAAGATGATGATTGTGCTTTTTAAAAAAATTATGATAAAA
Source organism: Platyura marginata (assembly GCA_026745375.1). Classification (NCBI taxonomy): domain Eukaryota; kingdom Metazoa; phylum Arthropoda; class Insecta; order Diptera; family Keroplatidae; genus Platyura; species Platyura marginata. The sequence goes on along the minus strand of JANSTT010017716.1, from coordinate 112,539 downwards.
CATTGGCTCTATGACCAATCAAACAACAACAATACATGAAAATTCGAATTCTATGAGGATATTTCACAATATCCTGAATAATATTGACAACAAAATAAAATTTTTTACTTACGATTGTTACACTATTATAAAATAAGACATACTTAAATGAAATATTTAATGTACAAAAAAACCTATTTTTCTATTAATTTTGGCAGAGAAAAAAAGACGAAAAAAACAAAGTTCATGAATCTCAATCACTCCTTCTAATCATGCCAAACCAAGGTCGTTTTTTCTCTTCGCATTGCAATCCACAATGATTATTTATTATGATTTATAGGCAAAAATTGCATTACACATGCGACAATTGCGGCGTAAATGAAATGATGCTTATGGATTTACAAAAAAAATTCTTTCTCATTAATATGTAATAATAATATATGAGCAGTGATTTACCTGCCTAGCATTTTCTCCATTTGTCTTTTCTTCAACTGCGTTTGGAAATGACTTCAAACTTGGTCGGATTAAATTTTCATCTGTGTCCAATTTCGTTGTACTCTTGGTGGTTGAATTTCCCATTAAAACATGGGGAATACATTCACACAGTTGTTATTATTATAAAACCAATGAAAAAAAGTAGAAAACTAAATTTAGAAAGAAATTTTTATGTTGACATATTAATTAAAACGAACAGATTTTTTTTTTCTTTTTGATTCGCACGAATGCCAACATGAGAATACTAGAAAAATATAATATCAAAAAAATGACCGCGGAACTGTAATTTCTGTAATGAGGCTGACACACTCTCTTAGTGATGCCACAATGGAAATGGAAACTATCATCGATATATTTTATTTTATAGAAAAAAATTTTATTATTTTATTATTGATTTCCTTCATCTAATTCTAATATATACTGAAAATCTCTTTCAATTCTTTCACACAATTTAAATTCTATTTTATTCTCTGTTTTTCTCACCTAATTAAGTAATTTTGATTTTTGAATTCGCTATAATAAAATAATTTGTGTAGTGAACACAGTCAGAAATGGCCAAACGGATTTAGTTACGAAGAAACTAGCGCAATTTTTGTATAGTGGTAAAAATGGGAATTAGATTTTTTGTATTTTAAAAGAAGCAGGGTTGGATAAATACTGCGTCGGGTTCTATAAATACTCGGGTAACCTTTTTTTGGTAGCGGCTAACGGGTATAATTTCCAAGAAACGTCAACATTGTTTGACAACGTCTTTGGCAGTGCATGTGTGAAAGTAGTTTTTTTGAGGATTTAATAATATTTTTAATCGGAAATAGGTTTTTATACCTAATTTACGAGCCAAATATTTTAATACATTTACGGTGAAGATAGTAGAAATTAATTGTAAAGTGTATTAACCACAATATCTCGATTTTATTAAGCATTTTTGTTTATTAAAAACCAATGAAAAAAATGGATCCTTCAAGCATGAGCTTGGATGAAATTATTCGTAAGAAAAAATCAACAGCGCCTTCAACATTTCGTAGAACTAGGAATGTAAAACCAAGGTACTTAATTTTCTACAAAATTGTAGTCGTTTGAAAATTATAGATTTCCCTATTTAAGGTTATAAATTGATTGATTTTTATATAAAATTCTATAAATTTCTCTATCAAACTACTAAGTTAAGCATTGACACTAACCACAATGCCCTTTTATCTAGATCTCTATCAACAAATAAAAATAAGAAATTCAATGACAACAACACACAAAAGAAACGATTTGGCGGTGGACAAATTGTTGATGCTCGTAACAAAATTATTCAAAAAAATCGATCGAAAATCCGAGATGCCCGCGATAAATTGGTACAAATTGCACGTCGAAATGGTGATGTGCGTCAAAAGTTAAACCAAAAAACTCAACACAATCGACAGCAGCCGGTATTAAAAAAACGACGAACATATGTCGTTAATCGACCAATTTATGTCCATAACAATTTAATGGACGTTGATGATGACGATAGTTATATAAGACCATCGATTACATTGAGACGTACCGTCAAAAATGATATTGCATTTTCGAATATGCCACCACTGCCAAATTTTTCGCGTACAACACGATCGAATTCACCACCAATTAACCAAACAATGTGGAATTCCGATCCGTTTGATTGTTACGAAGTGCCAGTCGGACGGCCAACCGATGTTTCGGAACCGAAACATTTGCATCGACAAATTCGCAGTATTAATGATGATGGTGGTATGCCACGAAAAGGAATTTTAAGGTAGGAATAATGGGCTCAATGTAAGTTAACACAAAACCATTTCTAAAATTAATATGCTTTATAGAACGCCACGCGATCTTAGTCCATCGATGCCATCAAATGCTATGTATGCACCAGATGAAAACTCTCACTTGTCATATGAAATGCGTAATCGACTAGAACGTGCACCAGACACAACAGCTTCGATGGGAATATTTTCAAATCCATATGCTAAATCATCGCATCAGACGCGTCTTAATGGCTATAGAATTGTGGTCAGTAACCTGCATAGCAGTGTAAGCCAAAGTGACATAAAGGTAAGAATGTTTTATATTGATAAAACTGCTCCTAACAAAATTGTCCTTTCAAACTATATGCATAGTATTTCCCTTGTATAGCAGGCGACACCCTGTATATTAACAAAATATCAACAAAAAATTCAAATTTATCCACACACAAATAAATACTTTCAGGAACTATTTGAAGACATAGGCCAATTACTTGAAGCCCGATTAGTTCGACCGGGTGTGGCTGAAGTAATTTTTGATACAATAAAAGATGCCGAAACTGCTGTTGAAACATATCACAATCGACAATTGGACGGTCAACCAATGAAATGTTTATTGGTTAATCCAAGGCCATCGGCTAAATCTGTATTGGCAGTTCCATCATCGAGAAGGTGAATTTGCTATTTATCATTATAACAAAAAAAAATATTTATATCGAATATAATTACTGAACATATATTATTATTACATAAAGCAACCATTCATCAAAGCCTAGCAAATCATCACTTGAAATTGATATTGACGCTTTGCATAAGGTGCTATTTCGACGTAATTGATTTGAGATTCATGAATCTGTTTTCCTTTTTTTTTATGAATAAAATGTTTTTTTCTTTAGTTCTTTATGGTATGTGTTTTCTTTTCTATAGGTAATAGATCATAAGATCATAAGTGGTTAATTGATATTTCCAATTTAATTTCCCATTTAGTCTCGATAAATCTGTATAAAGAGTTAAATAGATAGCAGCTCTTAAATAAGCCGATCGTTGATCCAAAATGTCTAAATATCTGATTTACACGCTTATCCTTGTTTGCATCTCTGCTGAAACAAATACTCATAGAATAACCGACCATTTGACTTAAGCAATTAGTTCAGTTGAAAATTTTAAAAATGTTCTCTAAGGCAGCTTTTCAACTTATCTAAGTTTTATCGAATAGAGTAAATCTCTTTGCAAATGGTTCAGAATGGATATTGTTTTATGACGAATTCTTTGACACCAAACATTAGATCCGCATTCCACAAATATTTAAATAATAGCCACAATTTCAAACAATCAACAAGAACTTTTTTTTATTTCAAAAATATTTTCCGTCCTAATAATCAACAAAAAATAAAATTTAAAGATTCTGTTCTTTATCCCCATCCGTTTTATCATCACAGCGTCCACCTACAGCCAAATTAGATTCATTAACCTTCGTCGCAATAAATCTATGTTTGATGACATTCGTTTGTGCTGAATTTGTCGTCTTAAAAACACTATCTGTAGACGAAGAAGTTGGAGCGCAGCCCAAATCCAACGATTTGTCTTTTTTACTATTGAACTTCGTCAAAAATGAGGTATTTCCATGAAAACTTTTCGCCACCCGTAGCGGTGGCTCAATAAATCTCTCCTTCACCAATACCGCACCCGGATTGCTGACATATGTTTTTAAATTAATGCATGACATAGTTTTCGATGTCATCTCTTCCTCTCGTGTGGTATCATCCGTTTTGGTGACGGCAAGCTTTAAATTGTCCATTGATGTGAAATTCGATGGTTCTGATGTTGATTCAATCCACCGCTTCGACAGTTGAAGTTTATTTGGAATTCGTGTCAATGTTGCCACATCCTGTGATAATTGTTTGTATTCCACTGATGATTCTTTTTCGTACAGACTGATTTGCTTTCGAATCTTTGAATTTCTTGTTTCGTTCAATGCAACATTTGAGTCTGTTGGTTTTTCTTCATTCTCTGAAGTTTTAGTTGATGAAATATCCATTGCCATTGATGGTTCCATTTCGATCTCTGTTACCTTAGGTGGAATAGTTTCGTGTGTTGCACTACTCACAACGTCGACGATTCTTGCCGATGTATCATCGATTGTATTAGATGTTGATGTTTCATTTATAGATATTGATGCGTCGGTTGGAAGAATTGCTGAATCTTTATCGTTCGAATACCAATAATCGGTGGATAGTGTTGGTTCATCATCTTCATCATCGGCACTCTAAAATAAATTAATTAAAATAAAACATTTTCTAAATAGAGATTGTAGTTATTACCGTCTCATTTGGTGTGTCCATAATCGTTTTGCTAGCGTCTAAAAGCGAAAATGATCCACTTCCAGCATTTAATGTCGTTACATTTTGAGATAAATGATCGTACGTAAATTGTGTACCAACCGAACTTAGATCATCGTCTAATGTTGGAAACATTTGTGACAATTCGGTGACAGAGGTGAGGAGCCGTCTATTTTGTATGCATTTGGAAAGATTAGTACAATATTTATGCAAATCGATAACCTTACCCATCATAACTAGCTAAACTTGTGGACATGTCACTTTTTGAAAAACTGTCCGATATATTTGGCGATGATGGTCCACCACTTGACATAGCACTTGTGCTACTATTCATACTTGATTGACCACTCCAACCTTTATTTAAAAACATTTTCAACATTGTGTGCTAAATGCAATTTATTGTCGACACCAAAAATGTGCAAAAAAAATACACCAAAACCTGTGTGTGCAAAATCAACACAAACACGCAAAAGCTGTACGACGGCGGCATTGTGAATTTACAGTGTTTTGTTGGATTGATTAAAAAAAAGAAACTAAAAATGTGTTCAAAATGTGTATTCATGTAGAAGCATTTTTATTAAAGCCATTTCTCAGCACAAAATTAAAAAAAAAAAAAAACAAAGAAGAATTCAAACTATGTTCTAGAAATCTAATCTATCTCAATATCAAATATTTCGTAACAATAAGATAATACTGATACGATAATTTTAGAGATTCTTCGTTCAAATCGTCTATCAAATGAATTGTCTGTGAGATAAATTACCCTAACGTAGATAAAGTCGCTTAAATTTAGTTTCATTTTTGGTAGCATCGATACTATTCCTGATTCCATACTCTTTTATGTTCGGAGAGTGCACCCATTCTTCAATAAAGTTTTTAATTTCTGCTACGGTAAATCCTAAGCTCGATTCTAGTACTAGTTTTAGCAGTTCTAAGTTTATATGCTTTTTCAGTTTTTATGATTGGGATTGGCATTGGATAGTATTTATCCTTATCTCACCCATAATTCCGATAACCAAAACTTCAATCAATTTGTATATTCTGATGGGTTAAAGGCCAAATATGGAGAAATTTGAACCAATTCCAAAATCATGACGAACATTTTAATAAATGCGAACTCTTAACACTAAAAGACGAAAGTGGTCAAATTGATGTTGAATATCCTTTTTTCCTAAAATTTTGTGACTTTTCTTAATTTTTGTATTTTATTTTCGATAATCCGGATAGATTTAGTTTTAATGCTTTAATTGGACGTTGAGCTTACATTACCTAAACCTCATGTGCCCAGGTGCATACCGTTAGGCGGATTAATTCTATTCCGGTAGTTCTTCAAACAACAGTAATGCACGGGCAGTGCGTGCATTACAATGAGATCAATATTTGTCACGAGCCGTTGTTGTTTATATCTAGAAATTTGTTCCAAATAATAAAATGTTTGTACATTTTATCCAGTCTCCCTTATTATTTCAATTGTTTAACTCTTAATATTTTTATTAGGGTCTATTTAAAAATTACCCCCACACGCAACCTTTATTTCGATAAAAAAACATTCATTTCTTAACAAATGAAAAAGTGGTCCAATTTTGACCACTTTTCGTCTTTCTAGGTAGTTTTCAAAATTCGTCTTTTTAGTGTTAAAGAATTCCCTAAAATCGAATGTCATATAATTCGAATGATAGGGTAAGTGGCGTATGATATATATGTAATTGCATACATTGGAACAATACATACAATTCCCCTGTCAATTCCTGTGATAATTGATTTCTGGCGAATTTGATGTTATCCTTTTTTGGTATTCTGGGCTTGTATTTTAGTTTTTATCAAATAAATTGTGATTAATTCGGAGGGGAGATTAATTCATGTTATAAATTAAAATAATTTGAGGTCAAAAAGCAAATTACATAAATTTAAAATTTGTAATTAAAATTATATTTAGTTTTATTTAAAATTTAACAGTAAAATAATTTTTTTAATAAACAAAATTAAAGAAAAACACCTGTCTATGTAAATGTCCGTCAAATCTATCAAGTTCTATAAAACTATAATTATTGTTATAAATAAAAAAAAAATCTATAATGTAGTTGCACTTAACTGAATATGTTTAGGTAGATAGATTTAACTATAAACTATCTAAAGAAAAACAATTAAACTAAGATAATTCAGCTTCTAACTTACTCGAGAGTGGTCCCATTTTTTCTGGCAATGAATTTTGTGGTGTCTGAATTGGTGTTGATGGATACTTTGGCGGTGATGATGCTGGCGTTTTAAACAGTGGAGCTGTTGTCATCTTTTCCAAAAAACTATCCAATTGTTTGAGGGACAATGCATTGTGCAATGTTTCAAGTGGTCGTATTGGTGGCACACCACCGAATCCTTCTAAAACTTCAAAATGCAATTTTTAGTAAAAAAAAACAAAATAAAAATTGATTTTTCTTCAATGCAAAACAACTGTGCGCACAGCATAATCACTAAAAATAATACTACGGAAACAACAATCAAATGTTGTGTAATTCTTGATGAATCTAAATTTTAATAATTTTTTTTAATAAATAGTGAGAGAAGGACGAACGATGAATTAGTCTAGACTACGAAGGTCCCAGATTCGAATCTTGAGATGTTGTCCTTAAGGATAATGTATAAGCATAACCCCTTAAATTGTATTTTTCGAATTTAGCCAGATTTAGTTACGAGTGAGAAACGTGGTGATAATTCAATCAATTTGGTCGGCTTAAGTACTATAATCAAGGATTACAATCAAGGAATGAAACACAATTATGGTAATTATTTCTTATCATAAATAAGTTAAATCGAACTGAGCTTCTCTGTGAAATGACCGCACAATTTTAGATAAATGATCGGTCTTGTATTTGACCTGATTCAACTTTAAACACTCCGTCCATACAATTATGGCAATAAACAAATACAACAAAGACCGAATTGAACAACGTTAAGTTATGAAATGTAAAAAAACTGAGCCTGACGTTCGATAAATGGTTTTAAAAACTGCAAAGCAAAGAAAAAGAAGTATGAAAAGCTAGGACCACTATAAATCCATAAATCAAAATAATTAAATCACTCAAGAAATTCATCTCTAGAATAACTTAGGGCTCGAAAACTTGTTCCTAAATTATCTAGACTGGTCTATATATTTTTTGGGTTTCAAAATAGAATGTAAAGGTAAATATTTGTAAAGAATTTCTAGTTTATCTTCATAGTGAATATTTGATTTTTTCACTAAATGATCATGATTAGAAATCTGACATTAAGCAAAATTTTAAGTTATGACGTTAGTGTTGTAAATTTACTATATCTTACTTGTCTAAGTAACGATCCAAATTTATTGTTTAAAAAAAGTCGACAAACCGAATTCGGTGCCTACCGCCGTAACCTTAAGAGCTAGCAAAAAGCACCAAAGAGCAACACACAGCTGATTTGAAGGTCAAGAATATTAAAAAATAAATAAATAAAAAAAAAAAACAATCTAAAAACCTAAATAGTACATACAAATTATTTATAAAGCTTACCTGATGGTGATGCTGTACACGGTATCATATCCCTTAAATTCGGTGCTGATGAACTGCCACTAATAACAGCCGTACTAAATAAACTACTGGTGCTGGTTGCCATCTTCTTACTATATCCACCGAAGCCCAACATTTTAAAATAACTCATCTGGCCGGCTATGCTGTGTCGTTGACGCCGTACCGTCGAAGAATTGGAAGAGTTTGGTGTTGTGTCTGAATTATGTTTTACGATATATGGGTGAGGTATGATTGGGTTATTATTAGTAATTGGTGTTGTTTGAATGATTGTTGTATTAGTTGCAGTTACAATAGAGCAAGCAACAGATAATGATGTTGTAGGATTGGAACCTACGATATTTCTATAAATTAATTGAGATTGAGATGTTTTTGTTTTTGTGATGGTGTTAGCTTGAATAATCATATTATTACTTGTGCCAGAATAATCGATTGAATTGGCAGGACGAAAAATTGCCATTGAATGGACTTGCGGAAATGAGTTTTGACGCATTAATCTTACTTTTCTAAATACATTGACATTTGCATATGGATTTGTTAAAACATTTTTATGGAAATTGTAGTTAAACAATTCTTCATTGGACGCAGCTTGTGTTAAACACAAACAAGACAGTGGACGTTCATTAGTAGCTAAAGGGGAAATTTTCGGACGAATACCAAAATTTATGCCATGAATATTTGAAATTGAATCAACAAAAATTGGATTTTGTATTTCTGGCGATAGGGGATTTGTTGTGAATTTGATTTCCGATAAAGGAAGTTCATTCGTTGCTGATTCATAAACAATGTGGGGAATTTGTTGTCCTTGAAAATATATAGTTAAAAATAAAAAAAAAATAACAAAACAAAAACACAAAAAGGAACGAAACGTTAAAAAAAAAACGTTTTTAATGTAATTTAATCAAACACAGACAACAAAGGATTATACCGATTTTAGAGCGGCAAAGCGGCAAAATTATTAATTAATAAAAGTGGTTGTGGCATATGTGTATAGTGAGTGAAATGGACGAAAGGAAAGAAAAGAGTAAAATAATATTATTAAGTAACATTTTTTTTAAAGATTCCATGTACACATTAGTAATATCTAATAAATCAATCCACTCAAAAAAAAAACATTTAAGTTAATTATACATCATGCTAGTTGATGCCACGCGGCGACTGTTCAAGCTATTTATGAATGGCGATGTGTAACCATTTTTTTAAAATACTTTTAAAAAAAAAAAATTATATTGGGTGTTTTCAGAACAATTTTTCATCACCCCTATTAGATTCATCGATTAGGAACATAAAAGCGTAAATAAAAATGATTTAACTTTAAGCTAATCCTTAAAAAGCTCGATCTTTTGAATTTTTAAGTCAAGTACGAAATTTTTGACTTCAAAAACTTTATTTTTACAGAAAATTTTCAAAATCCAAATAATTTTTTAAAAAAAACGTTAATTATGATTTTCGTTAAATAGTTGCTCGATAATTAAGATTCGTATCTGTTATTAAACTCTGGTATGTTAATTTGAATCTGGGGTCGGGTGGTTGGATTGCACTTAAAAACAGTCTAATAATGGCATTATCTCAAAAAATAGCATTGCTTGAATGGCGGTGAAATAGCGAGCATTTGTAAGGTTTCTGTAAAAAGAACACTTCAAGTGCTACATTTTACCACAAAAAAAAAGAGATCATCAGATCATTTGAGATAAATGTAACTGGAGTACTATATACAATAGGTCTAAGTAAAGGCCGCAGTGTAGGTGATTCATAAAAAATCACACCCCTATCAAAATCAAATCAAAATCTGTTATTAAATGGGACACATCGCCACTGTCAATTATATAAAATGTCAAACAAAACATCACAATCGTCAATTAAAATTTAGTTTTTTGAAACAAAATAAAGTCATATATGGGTAAAATACACAATTAACAATAATATTTAATTAAAATCTTATTGATAATGCAAATAAAAGAGCTGGTTAAAATTTATTAGCGTTTCAGATGGCCGTGCCCTTCTCAATTTGGTTAAGTACAAAGCTATCTATATACCCAACAAAAAAATAAATTAACAAAAAAAAACGGTCATGCAAGCAAATTTTGTTATAAACTATAAAACGATATAAGTAAAATATTTTTGAAATAATTTAATCGAAATTTTATCATAAAAAGGTTCCATCATAGAGGTAACAAATAGTGTCATGAACCGGAATAACTTTCTAAAATACTGATAAAGCACGGCGGTTCCTACATGGGTATTACCGGTTGCACAGATAACTTTTAGAAATATCATTACGAAAATACAGATTATTGTGCTTCAGTGTTGAGTACAACAAAGCAACGTACTACCGTTATTCAGGATTTAAGTGAAATTGTACTTAGGAATGCGTATTTTTAATATTTTATCGATATCGATTATAACCAGCTCAATTATACATTAAAATAACATTTAATTTAATTTTTCTTTGTCTTTTGATAAACCAAAATAAAATAAAAATGAATATTTTTATAAAAAAAAAAACAATTTTTATTAGCTACTCACAAAGAATTTCAAGTTTCGAAAAATCTATGACACAAAGTAACAAATTTATCAAAACATAATTTTATTTTTTTTAAGCCTTTCCGAGTATCTAGTAAAAATTGGCGACGAGACAAGTTCCAAAGACACGGACAAATCCCGACCAGATGTAGTTATATTTAAAAAAAAAAAAAAATAAAATAAAATAATAGTTAAAAATTTTAAATTTTGATCTAAAAAATATAAAATTTTGATATAATATTCGGCTCTTCTTAATAAATAGAAAAAATTTGTTAGCAAATGGAATTATTTAGCGTTTGAATGCTATTTTTTAAAAATATAAGCTAAAAAAAACTCTTAAGCCAAAAGCAATTGATAATATTAGTTTTAAATATTGCCACAGTGTTAGTTTTTGTGAAAATTAATTATTTGATAGTACAATTGATCAATTTTTAGAGATATGTACCTAGTAGCCAACTAAGGGTTGAAAAATTCAATTAAATCCTACTTATTTTAATATGTGATGATACATTACGGGAACAAAAATTGCTAAAGTTTTTCATTTCCATAAAGAGGAACTAGACTTGGAGATGCTCAGCTATTGTTCCAACAAAAGAGGAAAACAGTACGACGAGTATATAAACTGTTGGTTCATAAAAATCCGAAAAATGTCTTTTGTAAAATCGTAAGCAGCATTTTAAAGTATCAAAACGGTATAGAACAACATAAATAAAAAGAAAGTTATCTGAGATCGCTCAGAGACGTTTTGGATTGTTTTAAACGGTCACGAAATGTGAAAACAATCTAAGATGGATACCGAAATGATACTTGTTGGATACTACGGTAGCAAGAGTAATCGTTTCATTTTCTCGGTGAAATTTTATCGACCATTGTTGTGTTTTAGTTGGCTCTTTTTATTATTTATTTATCGAAACGTTGGCAATAAATGTTTAACTGATCGACAAACCGATTATAATAATTTTCGATTATTTTCAAGAACTTTTGACAGGAGTATGAGAAAAAAAAAAGAGGAAAAATAGAAAAACAATCATAAAAGCATAGGTTAAAAACTCCAAAACTTGTGGCTTTAAATTTTTACAGTGAAATTAGAAATTATGAAAGTTAAAGTATTTTTTGTATTGTTTCGAACTGGACACAGAGCTGGCAAGAAAAAGTCAGTTAAATTTAAAATCATTAACACTGTGGCAATAAATTACCTATTTTAATTTAAAGCATATTCGTAAAAGCAATTATTTTATTATTTTTAAATATTATCAACGAAAGTCAATAAAACGAAAAATTAATATCAAAATAAAAATAAATTAAAAATTACAAAATAACGTTTTTTTGGAAAATGTTTCAGCGACTTTAATAAAAATACATTTACTAGGGATATGACAAAAGTAAAAATTTCGTTGATAATAAAATAAAATAATTTAAATATACAATAAAAAAAATTGTTTAAAAAATCAAACCATAAAAGATGTTTTTTTATGTATTAGTAAATTTTGTATTGTTTCACGGATAATATTATAGTGAAAGTAGAATATTTGATTTAAAAGAACAGTGAAACTGTGGACTCCAGAAATAAGGCTCAGTCATTAAACTTAAGGTAAAAAACGATTACGAATAATTCGTTAAATTTTTAATTTGTACATTTTTGTAAGCAATAAAAGACTTGGTTCTTCAGCAAAGTCGTTAGTAATTCTAATATTAATATTTGATTGTGATTCACTATAATAAAATCCATGTAACAAATGTGTTAATTTGTACCAATTTTGTTTGTTATTTTTATCTAAAATAAATAAAACTATTAAAATAATACTTTTTTTTGTTACCTCGATTATTGACTGCTTGTAGACTTTGATAGTGATTATGATGATCACCTATAAGTGAAATCAGAAGTCAAGTATATTAAAATTAATTTAAATAAATGCGGTGACCAAACTGCCTTTATTTTCAACATTTCTCCTGTGGTGAAATCTTGTTACAACCCGATTTTTTGTACTTTGTGTTCATGTTCTCTTAACGTTCACTTTATAATTAAGTTATAATTCAACTAGCCAAAGCAAGGTATGGCATGGCGTGTGCAAGCAAAAAAACGCAACACACCTTGCCTCTTATGAAATTCTAGTTTAATAGGTGAGTTTCACTATTGCATTCGAAGGTCGATCTGATAAAAATGTTCAAATATGAACCGAAAAATAGAATAAAATAATACAGTTGAAAGCATGTCACCCTTGGATAATTTTTCCACGGAGCACACTTTGACAACAAAGAACAAAAACTTGCTTATATCAAGATTGCCCAGAAAAGATTTCGTATCGGTAGTGTCACAATTTCGGGGACAACAAAACTCCTAATTTCTAATACGTACATAATAAAGACGAAAATCTAATAAACTTATCAGAATTTAAAAATTCCAAGAATAAGAACAATCCATAATCCATACGCCTCATTAAATTTTAATCTAGCTAAGGACATACTTGATTCTCAATAACATAGTGTACGACCAACAATCTTACCTTTGTCTTTCGATTTCTTTTGTTCAAATGATCTAGACCGTGGTTCCGTTTCTGGACTAGCTGGACGTTGTGATCCCAACGATCCACCTTGATGTGACTGCTGACTGGCTAACTCATCAGTTAGTCGTTTTGCTAAATCCATTGCCTCATGTCCGGAAACTGTGTGATGAGCACCAATTGGAATCGGCTTTGAAACTCTTGGATGTCGATTTTTATTTGTCATTTTTGGTAGAGACATTAATTCATTCAAAGTGTCATTTTGAACAACCGTCTAAAATAGAATGTTTACAAATGTTACGTTAGCGATTAGAAAAAAATTGTCAATATTATGTCAACGCAAATTTACCACATCAGAAAGTGTTCCCCTTGAGGAGCACTGTGAACTATTTTCTGGAAAAGTGTCATTTTCTTCATCGTTTTTAGTCGGTGTTACATCTTCGTCACCACTCTATAAGAAAAATTGCTTAAATAGATTAGGCTTAAATATCTGAAATATTGGAACAAACTGTATTTTTCGATGTTACTGAGTCGTTTCTACTGTGTGGCCTAAATCCTGGTCCTGGTGGTAAATTTTTCTGAACACAACAATTTACACCAGGACTAAAATGCAGTTCAACGTGAAATCTCTCCTCAGACGATGGATCCTTTGTAGGATCTTCATACAGCATTATCACAATTTGAGACATATAGTTTAGTTCGGAAACCATTGATATATACTCCATTGCTCGACGCCACTGTTCATCAGTAAGTATATCTAATAAACCTCCAAAACGTAACACCGTTAACAATGAATGAACATGACTCTCGCTAGTAAAATACAATCGTGTTCTAACATGTCTACCAGGACTGGAAACACCATGACTATATCGTGGATTTAGTCTATTCACACTTTCGTTGCCAAACTCTTCGATGTTTCGCTGTAAATCGGCTTTAATCTTTTTCAATAATGGCGTACAAATACCTTGACCAATAGTCAGTTTTTCCTGCATAGTCAAACCATATTCTTGAGGAATTACAATATCCGCTAAATATTTGGAATATATATAAAGTTCCTCGGCTTGTTCATATTGCAATGTATGCTGATTATGTTGCAAATCATATTTTATGCAATCATAAATATCCGGAATCTTTGATATATCAAATGATTTGTGTTTTGTGGAAAAATCTTTTTCAATTTTACCCCATCGTCTTCCCATCAAATCCCACGTTTCACCATGATACAAGATGGCATCCCGTGTTTTTGGATCATCTTTTTTCACATTAATAATCGCCAATAACGATTGAATCAAATGTTGTACATGCGAACAACATTGAACCGGATTTTTAACAAAATCCATTGCCTGATTAATGCTTATGCTATTGCTGGGATTGATGGCATTTCGATCGTCCGGCGTAAATTCTCTATCGATTTGCATTAATTCATGAAGACGTGTTTTTGCCCTGTAATTATAAAAATTTTGTCTATCATTATGTTTTTTGGCCATCTCCATTAGCGATAATTCTACGTACATATTTTGATATTTACTAGAATCACAATCGTTATCCAGTAAACCATTTGTATTTGCACTTTTTACCATTTGAACTAGAATGGGTGTAAGTTCACCTTCCAATGCTAGTAGACCTTTAGCAAAGGCAGCCGCCGTCATTTGAACGCGTCCTTCATCGGATGCATATATTTTTAGATCATGTCGAAATGTTGAGTGTAACCTGAAAATTGGAGTGTTGAAAACATTTTCATATTTAAATTAATGATTTCTATATAATAGAATTAAGAATTAAGAATGGAAATAACATTTTTGTTAATTTTTTCTGTCAGATAAATTATCTCATGGAGAGTAATTCTAATTTCTAACCAATTCCGTAGATGATTTTTCATGAAATTTTTAAAGTGATTAATTACCTTAAAAGACCTAATCCTTGTGTGCCCGAATAATCATGACGTCCTTGACCACCAGGATACATACAACGAAATATCCGTCCCAGTTCTTCGGCTTGAATTCGACCAGCTGGTGTTAATTCACCGCCCCATTTTAGTATTAACACTAAGGATGGTTCCTTTGGTGCATCGGCTGTAATTTTTTTTTTTTCTTTTAAAAGAAAATTTATTTTCCAGATATGAAGATATTTTGACAAACAAAATTATTTAACTTTTAGGTTCTTTAAATAACTCCGATTTGTTTTACAAAATATTTTGAGATACAACAACTAAAAACACAAAATAAAAGAATATCAACAAGAACTTTACTGCGTCTATTCTACATCATGCAACATTAAATAATTTCAAATTATGTATTTAAGGAATATAACCACGGTTAAAGAGACAAAAAATGAATTTTTTACTTAAATAGGATGAATTATTATGATAAAGTAAAGGAGACTGATGTGTAGGTCAGCCCTATGCTAAGAATAACTCTTTTTTATGGGGAAGAAGCGACAAAATGTTCTTTTCCTCCCTTTCCTTAAACATTTAATTTAAAATATTTTATGTTTAAAATGTCAATAGATTTTCGACGAAATCATATCGCTGTTGCAGCATTGTTCATTCTTTACTATATTTAATTTTTGAATTTATTTTATAATTTAACAATTTTGATCCTATTAATAAATGAACCCATGCTTAAAAAACATAACAAACTAGTTAAAAATTACAAATTATCATGCAATACAATACCTAAAACATTATTCAGAACAATCTAGCTAGAAACATAATAAATATTTTACGCTAAACACAACTACAACAAAATACTGGACGTTTACAGACAAAAAAAATGAACCAAACTAAACGTACGATTACTATAATTGTTACCATCGTCTGAACTAGATCCTCTTGGTCGTCCTTTTGGTTGGTATTTCATTTGTACTTTACGATTAATACCAGAAAAATGGCCATACCTGAAATATATTCATAATTTTCTTGATAAAACAATTTCCATATTAAATTTTCCAACATACATTTCCAATACACTTTTCAATTGTTCCAATTTGCCACGTTTTTCTTCAATTGCTTGTTCGGCTGATTTGCACTGAATTTCCGATAATAGATATCGAGCTATGTCAAGTATTTCTTGCAATTGCTTTGGACGTTTTAATTTCACATGACCATATTTGTAGCCATCGTATTTTTCAAATATTTCGAAAAACCTAAAATGAAATTTTTGTGGAATGTCTTTCTTTTCTATTAATAGCATATAATTGGTCCTTACTTTGGATGTCTAACTTCAACTTTCATTTTTTGTTTGGGTGTTCGATCACCATGCCGTATAACAGCAACTACACATCGTAATTCCATCATTTTTCCAAACGTTGTCGGTACTATCGGTGGGTCATCTAATTGAAATGGTACCGACCAAGGTATGTGCAATGTTGGAGTTAATTCTCTTAAAATCATATTTCCTAATATTTTAGCACAGTCATCATAATACTTATTCGAATTTTTCACAAAACTAAAACCATTAACATCACAGACAAATGATTTACCATTAGCTCTGGGGAAAGAAAAATGGATAGATTAAACAGAATGTCGCTTCTTATTAATTTTTATTAATTAATTAATTACCTTAATAAATCAAAACCACAGACAGTTTGCTTAAAAGCTAGACACACTTTACGAGATATCAATTTCTCTGCATTACTTAAAATCACTGGATATCGTATTTCTTTGCCTTCACTATCACGTTCCACTTTCCCATCTAATGCGGGACTTTTACGTGCTTCGGCATGAGCATAATCTGGACCAACTGTATACACTTTCACATCAGTTCCTACAAGAAGAACAACACTTCACTAACTAGTAACTGTTTTATACAAATTTGACGAAAATATATTTAATTTACCATCGGTCGGCATAAAATCTTCATAAATAAATGATCCAGTTTTTCGAACTCTAGATTCAGGTGAATATACACTACTTCTACTACCAATCTAAAATATAACAACATTTTATTCTCCGAAGTTGTTGAAAATTAATAATCAAATCATACTTTTCGAAATAATCTCTGACTACCACCGCCAGCCGAAGTTGGATAATAAATGTAAATATTATGATCTTCAGCCGAAACTGGTTTCTCAACGAATGGCTTATTAAAAATAATTCCATTCACTTCAACATGGTCTTCGGATTCAACTAATTCGTGTTCTAAAATTTACTATTATTATTTTATATTAAATACTGAATACTACATACGTTTTGGATCTGGTGAATCTCTATCCAAAACACCATATCGTGGTATTTCGATTCCTTCGGCTTCTAGAATTGAATAGACTTTTCTACGATCCTACAATAAATGGACGATATATTTGGATCCACTTTTAATTACAATAAAATCACTGTGATAACAGTGCGAATAAATAATGAAAGTTTGCTTTAATAATTTGCTACGGAATAGAACCGACGGAGATGAAGAATTAAACTGAAGTTTCACAGCAATCGGAAGAGATGGATGTTTTTGGCACCAAAAAGAACTAAGATAACGACGACGATAACACGATTTTTAAATTGATGCATGATTTATCTTAAAGACTTAAGAATCATTTTTTTTTCCAGGATAAAAAACGAAAACTTTATGATTTTGGGACTTTATGTATATTTTTAGGATGTTTTTTGAAAACAAAATAAATTCTGGATTTAAAATAAAATTTCCTAGATAAACTAACCAACCTCCAAATAAATAATTGGATGAAAGCATTTGACATAAGAAAAATCGAAGATAAATCATGCGAGAAAAATTGTTCATAAAATAAATAAATTTAGATAAGGACCAAAGAGCCTTATTTTAGATGGATAGAAAATTTAAAATTCCCCGGTCCCCCGGAAGCAACACTTTTAAATCAACATGAAATGAAGAATTGATGAATTTATGATACTTAGCGAAACAAATCATTTATATATAAAAAAGATAAAAAAATCTTGAAACCATAACAATTACCTGGATATCATACTGCATATGTAAATTATTTATGACATATGGATTTCTAAGTTGAGCATATTGAATAGCCTTTTCCAATGGAAATCCTTTCGAATGAAATGATATTAGACAATCACAGATTGGCCAACTTTCAACAGAATCCTATATAGAAAATATTTCAGAAAAATTTAAATTTAAAAGAAAATGGTCAATTATCACCTTAAGAATGACATCCTCTGGAAATACTATCATACGTATGTATTCAAATTCTTGTAGCCTAGTTAAAATTTCTTTCATCGGTTTGGATTGTGTCTTTTTTGCCATTGCACATATTCCAACCAGTACTTGTTTACCAGAACTCGACGATACACTTCCATCGGAATCAACGCCATCGCTTGGTTCACCACATATGTCAATATCACCCTGTCAAATGAAATTAAAAATTCACTATAATTTACTATAAGCATCATAAGAGTTTAGAAATTTACTGGAAATTTCAGAATCCCAGTTCCACTATAGCAATAATAATGTAATTAAAAAAAAACAAATTAAAATTAATTCGTACATTCATGCAATCATCGCAATAGCATATATCGTCACCATTATCGTCACTACTGCTGTTGGCATAAACTCCTTCATCATCACTTCGAACCGTTTTCTTACGTCTCAATTTTTTCAGGCGCCACCAATCTTTCAACCAGGACCACTCCATTTTATTTTACTTTATTTTTATTTTTATTTATTTTATCTAACAAATAAGTGAAGAAATTGGAAAAATATATTTAAAAGAGAAAAACTGTGACAATTTTTAATCTAAATTTGGATTAAGAATGGAGAGTAACTTTCTTGAATAAATACAAAGTAGTGTCTAATTAAATTATATGAAAATTATGGAAAATCGAAACAAAAATTTACTTAAATCACACAAGTTTATGTCTTATATCGTAAACTGCTGCTATGTATTAGAATATTAAGTACAACATCTTGTTCTATGTCTTAGATCTTATGTAGAACTGAAACATACAATGGACAATATGTTGATAAGATTGTTTGGTTAAACGTAATCCCTACAATCTCTAAGCGCAAACACTAATAATACTTAGAGATATTTGATTAGATAAAACTGAAAAACTGAGAATTAGGGAGAACTGAGGAACATATTTGCAAAGAGTACTTGCTAATATAGTTTTGAAATTATTTGCTAACTAATTAAGTATACTAATCTCTCGATTTGCACGGTAGATGCATTACACGACAAATCCGTGTACAACGAGACACAACATGCAATGAGTGCGTTCAATATAAAATAATAGAAATAAAAGATTTTTTTTTAAATTTACAAACCGTGTAAATCAAGTACATCGAGCGACAGGTGTATAATAAGAATTATTTTTGGTTGCTAAAAAATGCTCAAAAGATCACCAACCCTTCAATCAGAATCTCGAGAGTCTTTTTATATTCAGATAATAGGCAGCAAATTTAGTTATCTAAGGAATATTTTTCCGTGACTCATTGTCAAAAGCAATAGAAACAAGTATAATAAAGGTAACCCTCGTATAACGCGGAGGTTAGGTTCAACGTTATGCAAGACAAGGAACCCATAAGTAGGGTTACGTTCCAAATGAAATAAAAATCAGTTGAATTTAAATGGTTTTCAATTATCATTCATTTGATTTTGAATGGTTTTCAATTAATTCGACTAATTCTCAAAAGAGTCCATGAAAACTTGATAGAATGAGCTTCGTATCAAATATTTATTTTATTTTAAAGAATATTTTAAGTGAAAAAAACCAATATTTGGAAATTTCAAGGCCGCGTTATACGAAACTGAAATCACGTTGTACAAGGAACGTCGGCAATTTAAAAACCGCGTTATAGTAGTACGGCCTTGTAGCGAAAACACGTTATACGATGGTTTTGTATCTGTCACAGTTCAAGTGTTCTCATAAAGAGGTAGCATTCTTACAACGGAAGAGTACACTCCCCCATAAAAAGGACCATAAAATAGCAAGTACGTGGACCTCATAGCATTGCTAATGTATTCCAAATGTATTTGTGGCCTCTTTTCTTCACCACTGTTCAAATTCTGTTAATAACTCAATCCTCATTGCTGTTAGACGTAGACATGATAATTATATGATGCATGGATCCAATGCTATTTAGTTCTTAGTCTACATCCCTGGTTTAGTTTTTCCAAAGTTTATGACAATTGTTGAGATAATTTTTTTTGTTGGTATTTAATTTTGGAACATTTAAACTACACTATGAACTCGACTATATTTATAAATACTTTTGAGATGGCTTATCATTAACCACAAAAGATAATTTAATTTGATCTAAGTACTAAAGAAACTACGACTTTTTCGTTGAAATAATTGTAAACAAATTAAATCCACCACAGAATATTAACTAAAAGAACAAAAAAATGAAAATGCGTAAGTAACGAACCGCAAATTACTTTGACATGAGACACACAAAAAAAAAATATTTAAAAAAGACATTTATTATTTATAGAGATGAATGTCTTTTTAGTTACTTAACATGAGAAATAGAAATAAAAATAAATAATTTCCGCACATACAAAATTTTTGGAGAAATAATTTTCGATTTCTTAGTTTTTCGTTTGAAGGAAAGCACTTTGGATTTGAACCTTTCGCCGTTCGGTTTAATTAAAAACTGATCGTCTCATAAATGACAGTCAGCTGGCCACTAATCTAATTCATTCGAAAGCAACACAACACAGTTTTTTTTTTAATCATTCTTAAAGTATTATTATGTCATACGGAGAGATTGTCTAACTAAAATAAACAATAATGATAGGCCGACGAAATTCGAAATTCTACGAATATTGTTTTATAAAGATTAAATTTTAATTTAAGAATATATATTTGTGAAATGTGAGTCAGTGTTGTGTACCTAATATTTAATATTTAATAATTTGTTATTTGAATTTTTTAATAATTAACTACTAAGTACTTATCAACATTATGAACAATAAATTCTTTTTTACCATATAATAATAGTAATTTGATGATAGTTCTCCATCGTCATTCACATAAAATTGTGGTATCATAATGACATCGTCAGCAAAATATGAATATCTCCTATCAGCCAGTCGATCACTCATTTTTGATCAAATTTAATTTTATTGGCGATAAATAAAATTGTAAACAAAACAAATTAGGAAATATTTGTTATTGTTTATAATATTGCTTTTTAGTATTAGGTATTTTCAATAGATCACACTATAACAACAACCAACAACTAATCCTATATCGAAATTAGAAAAAAAAAAATTAATTAAGTAAGTCTTCTTAGGAAATCTTCACACTTTAAAAATAAAACTTTAAATGCTATCTGCATAATAGCAACCCACTGCTATAGTGGCGGACAAATTTTTTTTTTTTGGAATCTTTTGGAGATATAAATACGATTAAATATTAAGTGAAAGTTTACATTTCTGATAACGCATTACGCATGTTCTTATGGGAAATAATTGTTTTTTCGACCTTTCGTTGTGGTATGGAAATTGTTTTAAATATTGTAGCTTCTTTTTTTTTGTTTGGCTATTTTTTACGAGTAGGACGATAGATATTTTTAAGGGGTTTGCTTCATTTTATACTTATACACCAATAACAAAACTTACCCAATTTATTGTATTAGGATTTTGAGATTTTTTCACGAAATAAAAAGTCTTTGCCATTCATCTCATGAAGAATGCTTAGAACGACCCCGTGCCTCCGACAATTTTATCCTTTAAAATAAATTTTCATTTAATTGTTTCATAGAAACTCGCTATTTTTTGGGTAATAGATCCTCCGAAGATAACGTTTTAAAAATGCTTAAAAAGCTATTAGCAATCAGTTTGGTGATTTAAATCGATTAAATGTAATTATGAATGTGCAAGTTTCTCAGTTTACATTCATTATTATTGAGGCGTTTAGAGATTTATATTTAACAGACGCCATTTCTATATTTTAAAGTTACAAATTCGTACATAAATAAAGGATTATTAATTTCCAAGATGTCTAGAGGTGTTTTTTTTTAGTTTTGATGATTACACTTAGTTTTATAATACAAAAAAACTCATGGTAAAATACATAAGTACATACTTAAGTAAATATTCTAATAGTTCTTTTAAATATTTCGTACGTATCTAAAGAATAACAGATTACTAAACGTCAATTAATTCGATAAATAGGCTAAGCAAATCTTTAAGTTATTCGATTTTTTTATTAATTTAACTTTTAATTAATGAACAGGAATATACTCTAGTTTAAGAACATAAACAAACAATAAGTAATTTACTTACTTAAACAAAGATTAGGAATTACATAGACTTAATTATAGGAGACTTGCCGCTATTTAATAGTGTTTATTAATAAGTATATATATACTCTATTAGATAATAATTAAATATCTAAACAAATGTAATAAATAAAAACAGTAGTCGGTAGGTCTAATTATAACAATTAGTTTACTTTACATAAAATATGATAACAATCTCAGGTTAAGTAAGGATGATCATGACGTCGGGTGTGTTCCGTCCTTGTCAAGGGGAGATCTGCTCTGCTTCATATATATATATATATATATATATATATACTTATATATTATATTTACGAATTTAATGTTAGATCTTGGAAATGGACTAGGTATAGTAAGGAGAAAAAATAGAAAATATCATGAAGTCAACGTGATTTAAGCTAAGACTTAATAGATATAATAACAAAAAACATTATGAGAACTAGCTTGGAACGACTGGTTCAGATAGTCTGTTTTAAGATTGCATGTCAACCTCTAAAATGTATTTTTTGTTTTTTTTTTATTGTTGAGAAATAATGTTTCCCTGAGCATAAAAATCAGATTTACCTAATCATTGACTCAATCAAAACAAATGACTAATGTCTGTCTAAGTATATTATAGTCAAAATATAAATCTCCTCTCAGAAATTAGTGGAAAAGGAAAGATTCTCAGTTTTTATTTTGGATTATAATTAGTCTCTTATTTTCCTGGTCTCCATGTGCAAAATGTAGACATTTTGTTTACATCTCCAGCTCCACAATCATTGGCACAAAGTTTTTGGTAAATGTTTTTATTGTTAAATGCCACCTTTCCTAGTTAACGTTCTTAAATATAAGAGCTTTAGAATTTTCGCAAGTTTTGCGCCTGTAGAAAATATACATGAGCGTTAATTTAAGAATTTAAGTAATGTAGAATGGAACATAAAAATTGTTTAATCTTTTGTAACTAGAACTTACAACTAATTAAATAAATAAATACTTACCAGTGATATTAAATTTCCATCGTGTCCTACATAAAATCCAGGGCGATTTTGTTTTAATCCCTGATAACCACTTTCAAGTTCTGTGTACGACATCTTGATTCTTTCTTGTTTTATTTTTCCAAGTTAACTACATACAACCCGATTTCATTTCTTAACATAAGAGATAAAAATAAACACTATGAACTTGATATTTGTTGTCGTCGACGATGCATTTTTGTTTACTTCATTAAAAAAAAAGAAATGAAGGAAATATAATTAACTTCTTCTGTCCTTCACAATTAGATTATTTTTTTTCTAATTTATTTTTTTTTAAATTGCATTATTAATATTTTGTAATATGTCTGTTTCACTTATTGCACTTTGTTAACATATAAAATTCACTTAATTTCGTTTATATAACATTTAATTATCGTTTTTTTATAAAGTATAATAAAAAACTGTAAAACGTGAAACTGTGTTCTATATTTAACATAAAAAAATCGATACCGATCAAAGGTTCACGACGCTATTTACCGATGCCGACATGTCGTGAAATAAATCATCAAAAAAAAAATTATTTGACAGCAAACATATGGGGGGCCGACGCGCGCAATGCAGTGTTTACATATTTTTTTCGCAGTGTTACCAACATATAAGTAGTTTTAGCGATATGAGCCGAGAATGTAAATGAATTTTTAGAAAAAAACTGCAGCAATACGAAAAACGTTGTAAGGTTTTATTATTATTTAATACAAAAATTTAAAAAACATTAAAATTAATAAATAGAAAAAAAAACTTTGCAGAAAATTCAATTTGTTAGTTCTCTCAATAGAGTGTTTAAAATTTACTCGTGCTCTGAGGGAGGCAAAAGAGTCCCAAAAGATCTTTGCTGGGTCGTTAAAAGTCTGTATCAGGCAGGCCAATACTTTTGGCCAACAAACCGGTTTGGACATGAAAAGTGTTGGCTGTTTTCCTCTTGCCTATAAATTTTATAGTATAAAATCGATTTGTTGGCCAAAAGTGTAGGCCTGTGCCGATTATTTGTTTCAAAAGAAACAAAAGAACCTATCGGAGGAAGTTATTTGGACCTCTTCGTTCTGCATCAATTGAAACCATATAGTAATCAATGAATATAATTGTTCACTATTGATTTCACAAAAAACACTCTTTCCACGTTGCTAGCAAACAATCATTATTTGAATAATATCTATCATAGCAACCGTAGCATTGTTTTTTTCTCTTATACATGCGATTTGTTTTCTTTTTTTGTCTGACTGTCAAGATTTTTCTATATTTTTATTACACCAAAAAATTAATTAATTAAACATAAATATGATAAAAGAAACCAGCACCGATGTCGAAATTTATGGAACGGGAAAGGACAAAGGAAAAACTATTGTTCTCGATAGTCAGAGATGGCATGGAATTTTGGAGCATTTGCGTCGTGGTGAAGATGATAAAATAATCAGGGAAAGGGATCGTCAATATAATAAATATTTGCAAGAAGAATCCCGTGCCATGACAGAGAAATGGGAAAATTCTTTGGAAAAAATGCGTGCCCAAAAAAATGCGGAGCGTATGAAACTAGAACAGGAAAAAATTCTTGAAGGTAATATTTTTAAGTAATACTGGACAATTCCAGTTAACCAATAAAATAATTTAGGCGAAAGGCGCTATAAGAAACTCAAAGAAAATGATGAAAACAAAAGAATGGATCAAGTGACAGAAACTCAGGAACTTATCAAGAAACTTAAACCTGGTCCAAGACAACTTGAAAGCGCTTATATACTATGTGAGGTGACCCAAACCAGGGAGCTACAGTGTAAACTAAATGCCGATATAAACAAAACAAAGGCGGAAGTCGATTTAGCTATTGGTAAGGATGCGCTGCTTCAGGCTGAACAGTGGGCTTCAGATTATCAAAAGAAATTGGATGGATCGAAGAAACAAAATGAAGTGTATAGAAAGTTGCTCTTCGATCAAATTCAAGAAAGAGAGCGTGATGATTTGGAAAAAACACAGCAAATGATGGAACAAGAAAAACTCCACAGAGACGATGCTGAAAATGAGTTAAAAATGCAAATCGAAAAGGAACGTATTGTTTTGCAGCGTAAAAAGGAAGCTTTGCGTCGCAATGCATTGGAAGCAATGCGAATGGCAGAACAAAGGAGAATCAGTAAGTAATGTTTTAGACAAATATCTTAAAGCATGCTAAATTTTGAATTTATCTATTGGTTAATATATTTTCCCCACCATATCCATTCTTACTTTAGTCAAGATTTAATTATTTTTAAATAACCAGAAATTTATTTTTTCAACAGGAGTAAAAATGGAAGAAGATATTGAAAACAAAGTAGCCTTATTATTTATAAAGGGGAACAATGTAGATGAAATAAAAAAAGCAAAAGATAACAAAATTGCTGAGGAAAAAGAACGTGCTCGACAAGTTATTGCACATAAATTACTGACCGAAGCTAAATTGAAAGAAAAAGCAGAGCAAGAGTCATATGCTAAGGCTGTCGAAGAGGACACAGTCAAATTTAACGAACGGGAACAACAAAAAATTGCCCAAAATAAAAAACTCAAAGCAGCCCGCATTCAACAACATTTGGATAATGTTGAACAGGTAAGAATGCTGAATCAAAAATTAAAGGAAGAAAAACAATGGGGCATTGCAAACAGATTCAAAAATGAGGAAGTTTTGTTGGAATATGAACGTCAGAAACAACAACATGAGACGTGGAAAATAAGGGAACATCGTAAGATTATCACAAATCAAATAGAAGCGGGCAATGTGAAAGATCCTCTGCCACCAGTGAAATCTATGAGCGAAGATGATGCTGAAGATGATAAGAATTTCTTTAAATATGCAAATGAATTGATTGATGAAGCCAATTGCAAGAAACGTCCTATTTTGCCGTTGCTTAAGACTGTCGAGGCATACAAGAAGGAAAACAACTTAAATCCACAGAAAGGTGATTTGCCACATCTTAAAACAAACATTAAGATTGGACTATCGTCAGACCCGGTAATCAAATATGATGTCGATGAGTTGAAACGAATGAATCCTTTTCCAACGAAAAAGATGCATTTTTGGCGAAACCAACAATTGACCAACGCATGCAAGTACTGTTAATAAGTGGGCGTGGCCGTTGTATTGCTGCAACAATATTTATTTGTTTTAATTGTGTTTATTTCCGAAATTTCCAAATAATTTTTTTTGTATTTTTACTTTTCATTATGTGTACACATGCGCAATGGAAGATAAATAAAAATAAAAATATTTAAATACTTGATTTTGGTCTTTTTTGGCCTTTTATTGAGTTTGGTTTATTGGCCATTATTGTAGTTTGAGATTTTGAGGGTAAATTAGTTTTGCTGCCGTTAATATTAACTGAAAATCTGTAAAATAGAAAATAATTGACTCAAACTGATATATGATATCGTACATACGACTAGCAGATTAATTATAGTAAGAAAATCTGGAAGAAATAGTAAAGAAAGAAGCACAAAAGTATCAAGAGTGAGAAATAGAAAATAGAAAAAACGGAAAATTAAGAAGCCTCAAGTTGAATAAAAACAAAAAAGAAAACATTCCCGAAATAGTTTAGCTTGGTGGACGCAGCCCGCTAGAACATAGTGATAGTGATTTCTAAAGTTTTCTTCCCTATCATTCTTACAGGTTTTTAATT
Source organism: Platyura marginata (assembly GCA_026745375.1). NCBI lineage: Eukaryota > Metazoa > Arthropoda > Insecta > Diptera > Keroplatidae > Platyura > Platyura marginata. The sequence continues at coordinate 85,549 of JANSTT010017716.1, read as the reverse complement.
TCGTATGAACAAATTAAATAATAAAAGTGGTGAAATGTTTTAAGTAAAAAAATTTTCAACATTAACGGGTTAACCTTTCTCTTACAAAATATTATTTAGGGCAAATTATTTTTTTATGAGTGAAGGGTTGACTTTAAAAAAATATTTTTTTTCAAAATTTGTTGTCGACGGAATTCGCAATCACTTCCTAGATAAACAAAAATTGCGACAAAGCCGACTTTATAGCAAAAATTGACGAACAATCTTAGAAAATGCGAAAACTTAAATAAAAAAAAAGATAAGAATTAAAATACTTACAAAGAAATTTTCTTCAGTTTATTCAGACTTTTATTGGAAATAGAACTCCTTATACTAGAATTGCTCGATTTTGTTTTAATTAGTTTTCGTTGAATTAGCATTCGGTCCGTAGCAATGATTTCCATTTTTTCCACAATTGTTTTATTAAAATAAATATCATGCAATGAATAACAGGCACTATTCAGCTAAAAGTTATTAAAAAAAATAAATTAACCATCCATCTAACACGAAAAGATGTTAAATCATACTTGCTGTAGCAAAGTTCGTTTTAGTTTTAAATCGGCTCTCGTAGCGTCGGCACCTTCATAATGTAAATCCAATACAAATAGCAATGTGTCTCGAATAATTTTAACAATATTTTGAACATCTTCAGTTTTGAATAAACGGCGAACCAGGTATCCTCTTGCATATGAATTGATAATTGTTGCAGCTGAATTCTAAATAAAAATAAAAGAAACACAAATGATGATACGCCCTTATTAATAATTATATTAAAACATAAAATAAAAACTTACTTGTATATTGTTTTGAGATGTCGATTTGCTGACATTATTCTCATCGAACAATTTTCTAACACAAGCAGATTTATTTCTAAGTTCCAAATTTAAATCGGTTGTCAGTAGAAGCTGCTCACTGGATACCGAAATTATACTTTTTTCATCCATATTTCTATCAATTTCAATTTTACTCGGTGTCACATACTCTAGACATGATTCAATATTATTTGCTTCCTTGGACACACTGCATTTGGATGATCGCTTACTTGGCGTTCGTTCAGCCTTATGATTGATGCTGGACGTTGTTACATAAGAACTGCAATCGCTTATCGGTGACGCGGCCAATTTATTGCTGTTAAAAATATTTGAACAATTTTCGGTAATTTGCTGTAGAAGAATTGCCTGTTGCTTCAAAAAACATTCCTTCATTTTTGTCTGTTCAATGTGCTGTTGTTCCATTAGCATTTGCATTTGGGTTTTGTGGTCTTCCTCAATTTTTGATAGATAGTCGAGAATTTTATCTTCTCCTTTTGATGGTTTATTTGAATTTGAATGTGATTGAGTAGTTTTAGGTTCGTAGACGCTTTTAGTTTTTAAATTATTTGTAATTATTTTGGTATTGTCATTTTTTGTGGATGGCAAATTTTGTTCTTCAGCTTGAACTTGACATTTCTCTGGTTGTACTACTGGTTTGGTATCATTAATAGATGCGGCTGCTGAAAATGTGCGTAATCTTTCGGCTCGATTTTTTTTGGGTCTATATATCGATGATAACTTTTGAAAATTTGTTGTTTTTGTTAAATCAGTTTTTGATTTTGGTTTTTTATACGGTAATTTGAGTTTTATAGATTTTTCTTTTCTCGAATATTTTGAACATTGACTTAAATTCGACGATGAAAGGCTTTGTTTTCTAACCTCAACGCTATCCAAATTTGTCGGTTTCATGTCCAAACCTTGAGACATCATATGCTTTATGAACAGTGGACTTGGAGATTCTAATGTATAGGAATTTGATCGAATAAGCCTTGGTCGATTATGGTTTATTATGGTTGAATTGCCATTAACATGTACTGATTCAATATGGGACGTATTATCAGGATAAATTTCCCCTTTTTTTGTAGCGTCTAAATTTGAGTCAATTTCGAATTCTGTAATTTTCGTTTTTGACATTGGAGTCATAGTACTTAATGAAATAGATACATCATCCATATCCGACATTGATAAGCATGTATCGGCTAAATGAAAGCTTTCGGTTGTACCTTCAGTCAGTTCATTATTTAATTCAATACATTGTTGGACGTACTCATCAGGTCCGGCCACTTCATCACCACAACAAATATTCAGTAATTTACACAATTCCCGTTCAATAGAAGTGACATTTTGTTTTACCGGGGAAATAATGAGTTCTGTTTCAGATACGTTGTCTCGTTCCGAAGAATATACACTGAATGATGAAGATTTTCGTTGTTCTACAGCAATTGCCTGTTTTTTATATTGATTCATTTCGGAACGAACTTCGTCAGTCATCTGTAATCATAATATTGAAAGAATCAAGAAAAAAACAATTTGAAATTAGTGGGAGTGTAGGAGAATAATTTAGTAGGTTGTTAAGCTTTATGCTCCTGTGTTTCAATTATATTTCCTCAGCGAACTACTATCTTGGCTTGTGGATGGACTTTGGAATTTACACAAGATTGTAATACTCTAACAGTAGTTTTTTTAAGGGCTCTTCATTAGCAGGTTTGTAGATAGTTTTGAGATCTCAACACAAACCAAGCAATAAAAACAAATATTCATACTTACCAAAGGAGATAAAATAGGAAAACCACCTATTTTAAAATTCGACACAAATTTCTTCATTATAAGGCATTAGTTACTAATTAAATTAAAAACTAAAAAAAATCCGCTTATAATTTCTACTTTTTTTTTGACATTTTGCTTTGTTTGTGGTCATGGTAACCATGGACATGTTCGTTCTTCATTTACAATTAATCATTTTTGGCTGCGTACATCGTCAAAACAGATGAACAATATTTGAAAAATAAAATCAAATAATCTTTTTTTTTTTTTAGTAGAAAACACTTGATGGTACCTTTTGTAGTGTTTGGAGAAAATATACATCAAAATAATTAAATTAGTATGACAGAGGGAGAAAAACGTTTATTTGTTAACTTGGACTCGGTGAGTACAATTCAATCCAAAGTACAATAGTTTTTTATTTTATATAAAATTGTTTTTTAAGTACATATTAAAATATCCTAATTTTAAAAAAATTAAATTAAATATGTACATAGGAATGATAATTGTAAGTAAAATCCTAATTAAATATTCTCAATTATTTGATTTTTTCTTAAATACCATTACTATTAAATATAATCTTAAAATAATTACCTTCAACCGTTTCCTTGAATTTGTATTAGTTCTAGGATTCCTGATTTATTTATTTAGGTAAATTTGCCTACTCACTATATAGAAGGTCTAAAATGGTTCTAAGGCAATCATTTTAGTTATAATAAAGAACTTAAAGGATCCTTGATACAATTAAATTGTTTATTGTGTAATACAAAATGACATCTTTTCCTCCGTTTTGTCATCTTCCCTATTAGCTGGTTCAAAAGCGAATCCGATACACTTTATTTATGAAAAGGCAAATTTGAACTTCTGACTACCGATGCTGTTATAAATCTACTCGACTTGTATTCATTTTTAATTGGTTTTTTCTTCACCTGTTTATAATTTCTAGATCTAAATTTCATAATTTTTTTTTTTTGCAGATTTGCCAAATTAATTTATTAACCGGAATTCAGGAGCTTAGCATACATTTAAGTATGTATAGTATAAAAGAAGAATGACTAATCAAGATATTTACAATTTATTAAAGAGTTAACATTCGTCATGGGAGCCAGGTACCTATACAATTTTTCTATTACTGTATTATGTAGTACCATTTGAATTAATTAGTTAAGTACTTTATTATTCATTCACAAAATTCTTTGTGATATTTAACTCCTAAACAAATCACCGCTTATTTGGTAATCAAAATTATTCAAATGAAATCTATAAATTATACACGTGCTCTGGCGGATGAGATTACCGTAAAGTAGATAAATTTATATAAATAATGAACCTCTAGGCCTAGGGTAATCTGTGCAAATCGTCCGTATACATTTATGGATGCTCGACAAAAAATAATTAACGGGTTCCTGAGTCTTAAATACAAAGTTTTGCTTAAAATTTTAAAATATATTTTTATAGCATATGTAGGTACAAGTTATTTAACGAAAGAAAATTACTTCATACATTACGTATGTATATGTAAAGATCAGTAACTAACAAAATATGTCTGCATATCCGGAACAAAAGTCCAAGGTAACCGGCATTCTCAGATATTTTAAAGATTGGTAGATAGTTTAAAAATGTAAATGCTTAATATTACTAATAATTCCCGTTGTATTAACCTCTCCACCTTCTTTTTAATCCTATATACATATTTCTAAGAGAAGATTATTTTAGTCATCGAACACCGAAAGTTGCATTTTTTTCCTACATAATCTTTTTATGCTTCAACTAATTAAATGAAGTAAAGCCATTGTTAATTAAGCTATTAAAAACGTGTCTAGATACTTAAATGTATTGTTAATATCTCAAGCACAAGAAAGAAAAAAAGTGCCCAAGTTTGTTTGATCAAAAGAAATTACTTTCATTTTCATTAACACATAATTTTTGACATACTTTACTATGTGGATGCTGCATGATGATGATGTGTCGTATGTGTGTGCTCATAATTGATAAAAGTTACATGAGTTCGTTGAGGTAAATATTATTTAAATGAATTGACATAATATTATGACTATCATTTGCATATTTATACAATATTATAGCCTCTTCTTCTCTCTGTTGATGATCAACAGAAAGAAAAAAATTACAAACTATGGAATGCTAATAAATTGCATAATTACGTGATACGTTTGATATTTCATCTAAAAACCGTTTTGTTCCGCAGTTGTTTCTAAATCAAATCGATTTTATTATATTTTTTTTTCTTCTATTTTGTGTAAATAAGCCATACAAAAACACTGTCCATAAGGTAAACAATTGTTTCCTGTCTTATATAGTATGTAGCTTGTAGCTATTTAGCAAAAAATTTGTCGCTCAGATTCCATTATACTTTCGCATATGTGATAAAATGCGTTTATTTTATGCTTAAGTCCGAACGGTAATTGCCTATCTTACGTACTCAGTGAAGTTTCATTTTTGGTACAAAAAGAAAGTAATTTTATTTGAGTTTTTTTTTCTCCTAAGGCACTAACTAGGAGGATATTTTGTTTGCATTTTCCATCGGTAATTGATATGAACGTTTTACCATTTCTCCTTGCCATCCACAAACTTCTACAGACTGATCACTTATTTGTTCGAGATAAGCATTCGATCAATGGTTAAATGAAGGGATATGCTAATTGGTTATTTCTTTCAGGTAAAAGTAATAATATTTTTTGACTCAAATACCTGAATTTAAAGGGTGAAACAAATTATTATTTTAGGCGTTTGTGTTGAAACCTGGAACTCCTTATTGACTAAAAAGGTCTACTGGGTTGATGGGGCCAAACAAGTAAAAGGAGTTAAAACCATTTCAATAATTTTGTTACTGTATTGATTGGTTTGGATAATTGAAGTTATCTGGTATATAGAACACATGGAGGATCTCTTGTGCCAAAACCGTGACCCTTGATTGTATAATTTCCCACCCACCTTACGAAGAAACTACATTATGCCCTTTAATTCTTCGCATGTAATTTTCCTCTATTGAGAAAGAATGAAGCAAAGATAAAACTATTGCATGGACACGCTCCTATTAAGTGAATGATTGTTTCTACATATTTCACGACATGTTTCGCAATCTGGGTTATTTGTTATGTCAATAATTGTGGTATGTGGTGAAGGAATCCTTCGAAATGATTTTGTCTCTGTACAAACAGCACTCCCATAACTCATTCCATTGCTAAAATATGGATTTGGAAATCTCTAGAAAGAGGTCAGGAAATTACCTACTTGATTTATCTTCGTCATCTGATTTTGAAGCTCCATGTAAGAACACAGTATGTCCACAACTCAATTTGGTTAGATATTGTATCATTTTGTTTTTTTACATTTCCATTAATTCCAAAACAATTGAGACTGTAATATTGGAAAACTATTTCAGTCTCAACTGTTTTCCATGCTTGTGGCAAGTATTTTTAGCCCAACCTTTACCTACGTTTGTTCCTGGATTTTTGAATTAAATTTTTTTTTTAACTAACAAGAGGAATAAATAAGAATCTAAATAAGTTCAAAAATTACACAATAGATAAAGAATCGTTAAATTTTTTTGAATAGTAGATCAGTATCAGTATAGTGATTGTATTTTATAGGCCCTGTATATTCATACCTAAGGTGTGACCAATCCAGTTCCATTATCTACTTTTATACTTTTGGTTAAAAATCCATCAGAAATGAATAAAATAAACCTGTCTGAATACCTAACCAATATCTCGTAAGAAACTAAAGAATTACCTTGCGAAAATGATTAAACTCTCCGGATAAATTAATTAAATAATTAACGATTAGGTACAATGGTGGATTAAAAACAAAATTAATTCTTGCAGGTTATAATAGCATTCCAATAAGGTGGTATAATAGATAGATAAATTACCACGTTTGTTCAATCAATTATCGTATGGCTTATGAAATAAAAGACTAAACTAAAATAATAAAAAAAAATTTCCAAAAAATCGAAATAAATTTTGAATACATAATACCAATTGCTTAAAAGCGCATAAAAATTGGATCCATTTAAGAGCAGCATTACACAATTAAATGCTAAAATATGCAAAACTCTTACAATACAATTGTGAATTATTATAAGAAAGTTTTGTTTTGGTTAAATCACACTCTAGATTTTCTTGAACTTTTATAATATCCGCAAGAGATAATCCGTTATTTCATTAGCATTGTAGGCAAATCTATTTACTGAATTATGATAGTAAGATATTGGCGAGCCTATTTTTCACGTTGTGCAAAAATTGTTTAGAATTTTTGCAGTCTAATTAATCTCTGCTATCAAAACTAGCTGTTGAAACAACAGCGAAAACGATAGACAAGGTTACCTTGAATTTTATTATCATTGGAATTCGCAAACGTGTTGCTATAGAAAGAGAGAATAGGCTAAATAGGAATGCAAGTCTCAAAACAAAAATATTTTTAATGTATATTCTAATTGGATTAACGATACAATAATAATAATGGTAATTTATTCAGAGTCCATTTAATAAACTTGTGGTGCGGTTAAATGTAAATAAGAATAAAACAAGAAAGTTAAGTTTTCGAATAGCAACATCTTGAATTTCTAAAAGTCAAGGATTCAAATTGGCATATGAATGTTAGAATTACTTTGTATGGCTACAAATGAGTCATTTTGGTGTTAGCAAAAATTATTTACCAAAAATTTTAGAACATTTTGATATTTGAGTAATTAATTTTAAATTAATTTTTTTTATATATCGTTAGTTAATATAGAATTAATTTATATGTATAACAAAGTTTTTTTTGTTGTTTATTGTGCTAATCTTTTATTTGCTTAATTAACATTTCAGGTATTATATTGCAATAGATCAAAAACAAATCAAATCAAGTGCGGAAGCATTTTTGTATAAAATGTTAGACAGTCATTTTAGGCTTCCGTGATAAATTGCAGGAGGATAGAAATTCATATGGTAAAAGTCAATAAGACAAAGACAAAACCCTCAAACTAGATTAACAAAACTCTGCCCGAAAAAAGATGCAAGCTTAACAAAATCAAAATCTTTTTTACTTTCACTACTATAAAAAAGGCCAATCTCTATTTTGTCTTATACATATAGTAATGGGGTCTAAATGTGCAGCGCTACGGGTACATTCTCGTTATCTTTAGTACAACAATATTTGTTATATGAGAATTTCCAATATTCCAATGCGTTAGATTTAAATGTTGCCAAGAAAATTGGAAGAAAATTGAATATGTAAACCAGATACTTACACAGTACTGTCGAAACGTTGCAACTCTGACGGTTTACACAGCAGTTACCACTACCAGGCAGCTAAATATTCAAGTGTTAAATTGAGGGTTAGTTAAGTGCGATCTTTTAGAGTTATTTCTTCCTACTCCCTTCACTCACTTAACTACATTAAGATATTTGATTTGGTATAGTTACAAGAAGTAATTCCCATTAATCTTTCACTGCAGTGTTTTATTACCAATCCACCTAATATTTGTACAAATCAAATGTGGCGGAAGCATTTTTATTCACATTTATAGATGATCATTTTGGGTTTCCGCGATTGAAATATCAACTCACATACGAGTATGATAAAATTTTGCCCATACGTTTTGAATAGATGTTTATCGCAGATCAGATGATTTTTATTAAATTATTTGCATATTGACAATATGCAAAAATTCTGGTTTGACGATTTTTTGTACATTGTAATAAATTAAAAAGTAACTGTTTCTTTTGTTTTCCGCCTTTTTTTTGTGTGTTCATATTATTTTTTTCAAGTACTATTAATATAAACTTAATAAATGGCGCCTATCAACAAATATTTTTTTTCCATCAATATACATAATTTGTTCAAATTTAAATTTGTGCAGAAATAGTTAGATTTGTTATCGAGGATATTTGCAAAACGTTTATTAAAGGATTGAGATATTTCCAGAATTGCATTGCTTCATACCAATGCAATGACAACAGAATGACGATTGTAAAAATCCGTGTAGAAAAATCTTAAACCATTTTTTACAGATCCTACAAAATAAATATTCTTTTAATTTTACTTACATTACACTTTTTTGTGACTTTCCGTATAACTTTAGTTTAAAGAAAATCTAATAACATTCTATTAAGATTAATTGTTTGTAATTGTTTATAAATCGTGCGACTTAATTATTTTGACTTAAAAAGCATTATTTTTTTATTATTTAACTGTAAGAGGCTCACTTTACAACTATAAAACAAAATCTAAAAAGTGTACCCAGATCTTGAAGTACTTAGTATCAAAAAACCTAATTTATATATAACTACACTGATAATTAATAGGCTTTTAATATATTTCTTGAAAAATCTCCGAAAAAGCTGCGTAGAAACTTACTTCATAATTTTCTGTTTCGTTTCTTTAGTAGTTTTCTAAATATGAGAGTCTACTTGCTCATACAAGATTTCTTATTCATAATTCATTAATAATTAAAATTTTGTCGCAATAATTTTCCAGATTTTCTTCTGAAAATCCTCCATCAAAATTATAAAGCTTTTTATACTATTGTCATTTGACTCCAAGGCAAATATAAAGGATTTAATTTCATCAACAATAGCAACAATAGATAATACTAATTGTAATTTACAATCTGTAGATTTAATAAAACGCGCATTACATTGTGATATGTCCAATATACATACATGCGGGCATCTGAATATAAAATTTGTAAATAATGTATGCATTCCATAGCACACCAGTACACCACACCTTGAACAACACGAATGAACGGTTCCCCTCCAATGACCATTCGCATAGAAAGTACCATTTTGCAAGTATCCATCTCCAACGTTTCAAAAACCATTAACTTTAGTGCATCGCTGACTACTCTTGGATTAACAACTTTTTGCAAACCGCGCGCTTTTTTCATTTCGAAGTTAGTAGAGAAGAAGAAAAAAAAAATCGGAAGTTTTTATAGTTTGTGCTTATAGTTTATAGTGTTCTGCGGTCTAATCGGTTTGTTTACTGCGGCTGTCAATCAATTCTTTAAATTGAAAGAAGAAAATCGAGCGGCAAAATTAAATTGTACCGTAATTGAATTATAAATAAAAATGAAAGTAATTTTTGTTTATGAAAAGTGAGCTTGAAATTGTGCGATACTAATTAAATGAAATGCTTGATTAAATGAATGTGTGAATAAAAAGCGGAAATTAGCAGAAAAATTGGATTAAAAAAAAACGAAAACGAATGATAACTGCAGTTGTATTTGTATCGTGTAATTTTAATAGTCATTGAATTACATTTTTCTCCTCTAAAAAAAAAAAACGAACAGAATTGAACAATAAAATCTTCGTCACAAAGTTTCCCAAAAAATGTTGTCTTGTGTCTGATTGCCTTGAAAATAACCTTCGTAATGCACTCAACTCAATACTAGACGGTCTTGTACTGCTTTTATGAGTACTTTGAGACGAATATGTATAATATTATTATGGATTGAATGCTGTACGAGTAACTTGATGCATATATTAAAATATTATTTATTTGGAACATAGGGACATACATAAATAGGAACATGTTTTGATGCATGTGTGGCGATATCTTGAACAATTTCAGAATAAAGTGAAAGATTGCATGGTGATCCTGTTTTTGTTGAGATTTTTTCTTTTTTTCGCCAGCGTTTTATTAATTAAAGTGGAGCACTACCAATACGTAGCAAAATTCTATCTATTAAAAAATATTTTGTGAGATTTTCTTATTTCACACCATTTTTTCGATAATTAAATGAAAATTATAAAAATATTTCAAAATTCTGAATTCTATGTTTTAAAAAAAATTAGTTTTAACTGTCCTTTTAAAATTATTTAGAATTTTGTATCCTTTTTATAAACATTTCGTAAATCTTTTGTAACCAAACTGGTCTAAGACAATTTAAATGTCTGGTTTTTAGATATTCTTGAGTTGAACTTGTAGGCAACAAAATACAAGGCAATTTCTGGGAAACTTTTCATTAATTTCATAACAATAACTTAAAAAATAACATTCATCTTTTTTTAATATTATTTGTTTTTTCTTTTAACCCTTTACAAACGACTTATAACAATTATTATAATGTAGATTGTTGAAATTAGTTGACCGTTTGTTATCGCCGGACAATTATCAAAAATATCACAATAAATATAATGTGAATGCTGAATGCATTCAAGTCTCAAATTAAACTGCATATAATTAGTATTCATCAATTATTTATCGATGGTTCCACAGTTTTACCACTAAGCTTGAAAGGGTTAATTTGAAACATTTTGCTTCTAAACAAATTTGTTTTCGAAAAAATTTACTCTTACTCAAAACTGAACAAATCTGCAGAAAAAAAACGTAATTTCATTATTTTAATTATACGATTGATTAACAGATGATGTGGTTACTGTGTGGAATTCCATTAATTATCGTTAAATTTGTTTATGGAAATAGTTAGGCAAGTTTTTGTTCGGTTGCTAACAAATTTTAATTGTCGGTAATTGTGTAATATACATACATATGTAGTTTCATTAATAATTTAGAAAAATGTACTCAAAACTTTACCTAACAAGCAAAATGGTTTTACACACAAAAAGCTATATTTCGCATATCCTTTTATTACCCTTTTTTATTTATCCCTATCAATATGCATACCACTTTAACAGTTTTTTATTACCATCATAATCCTTAATCCAATTAGAATCGAATTAAAAAGTCACTTTTGTGTATCTTATCTCCGATCCTTTGGATGAGAACCAAGACGTAAAAATTATTTCTTTGGAGCAGAAACTAAATAAATCTTTACATAATGTTCAGATATCAGAAAATAGGAGTCATAAATAGAGATTGTTATAATTGTTATATAGTTAGATGGCAAAAAGTCAAATAACATTTAATTAAAATCTATACAAAAACAAAATACGTTTACAACTGCATTTATTATAAATTTGTAATCAAATAATAACAAAATAATTTATATCAAAATCACGATTATTAAAATAAATTTCATATATAAATTGTTAATTAATTATTACAACTTGACAGAAATTGGAATTAAATGCTCAATTAACTCGATGCAAGACTTTGGTTTTTTTCATATAAACTTGGTTTAAACATAAATCGTGACGTGACATATAAAAGAAAAAAACACTGTAGAAATAAAAAAAATATCTCAAAATGTTTCCGGTAAGTTGTGTTTTGTTAAATATTTTAATTTACTAATTAATATAATTAAAAATTATTTGTTTGGAATTACAAAAAAAAATTGCTCAGCAAATTTTCTTACCGCACTTAGTGGTGCAGCTCTTTGATATTAGATAAAAATGCGGATATAAAAGCGCAAAAATATTTTTTTTTTATATAAAATTTCTTTAACGGTGCATTATATTTCGATTTAGAAAAAAAACTTAACAAAAAGATTTGTAATGGGTATAAAGTAACCGTAGAAATGTAATTATTTATAATATCTATTACAAATTGTAAGCACACTCACTTTGTCTTGAGATAATTAATATGGTAAAAGTTAAATGGATATACCAAACATACCGCGTGGATCTAATTAGCGGTGCCCCAAACACCTGCACATTTTCGAAAAAAGAAGGAAAAAAAAGCCATTGTGCGAATTAAATATTGTTTAACTGAACCCAAGCTATCTATTTCGGAAGTTGACCATAAGATTGTTGTAAAGGCAACTCGAATGGGGGAGGGCGTGTTCGAAGAAATTTGTCATTAATGACAGTTGTATTATTATACGAGGTGTGATGATAATTATAATAATTAATAAAAGCTGGAAGCTATAAAATTTAAGAAATTAATCAATCCTTGTGCTATTAAATTTTTGTTTCAATGTGGCTGGGGTTACATATGTGAAAGATATGATTCCTTTTTGATATTTTTTTTAGTTAAATACTCTTGAGAAGGATTTGCTCAAGTTGCAGTAAAACAAATGTTTATAAAAGAGCATCACCGTTCCAGCCATGTCATGTCATGCCTTAAAGAAGAGGAGAGAAGAGTCACTTACTTCACAGTAAAAGTTTCGCCGGGGTTCCCTATATCACGTCTAACCCCCTTTTATCAGTTGCTTTCATAATGAGGAATTCATCCATTTACATATCTATTCTAATTATATAATGGATCTCGATTTTCCTATACTTTGAACGTTTAAACGGAAATTAAATCAAGATTATCCTGCTGAGTATCTGAGTACCTATACAGTATGCATATACAAAAACACATATGTACAAATACAAACGAAATTTTTGAAATAGAAAAAAACATTATAATAAACGAAGAAAATTATTTTCTCTTCATGAATGCACTGAATAACTAACTCATTTACCTTCTATTTTTTTTTTAATAAATCAATTAAACTTTTATAATTGATTTTAAGAATTATAATAATATAATAGGAGATATGTAAATATCTATATACAATACATAGATGTGTATCATATCTATTATGATTTTTCCATATATACATATGTATAATTGTATATGTTCACGTAATTACTATAATCTTCTTTTAATTGGTTTCAAAGCAAAATATGAAATATTTCAAACGGAATTGATGAAAATTATTTTAATAGGGAGTTATGAATTTTATGTGCAATACCTCTACATAAGTATGTGATGTATAAGAATATGTAAATAGAAATTGTGCAATTAATACATTTTTATTTTGTAAACATCATACATATGGTATACGTATAGACGTTTAGAGGTTATGTATAATAGGCATTTATGTTTTTATTTGTTTAAACTCTTAAAAGTGTATTTCATAGCAGACATGCTTAAAATAGTCTAAAAGATATCTAATAGAATTCTTTAGAGATCTTTAATTAGAACTTGTGGAAGTATTTCTTTGAGACATCCTCGGGCAGTACTTATCTAAGAAATTTCTAAACAAATTCTTTATCAAGGAATCTCTTCTATTTTAATAATTTTTTACGTAATTTTCTTTACACATTGTTGGGACATTCAGAAATTACACATTCGGTTATTAATTATTAATCTCGCTGGGTTTTTAACTTTTGGTTTGAAGAATTTTTTTTAATTTAATTTTTCAGATCTTGTTCCTAGATCACTCGCAAAACTCTGTTCTCACCTAAAAAAAATAAACAACTAACATCCACCACCTCAAAAAGTTGTCAGAGCGAGTCTTCCTTTCTCTTTTCTGAGACTAAAAGAGACTCCTCCATTTTGGCCAATATTATGGTAGGTCGCTGTGGTTTTATTATGTTCACTTGCAGTGGTGAAGGATAGTTTTTCTTATTTTTCTCTTTACAATTTAACATACAAATAAATACAATTTTTCTTGCGCCGTAACAGTATAGTTATTTTTATAAATGACCATCTAATAGAATCTTTGTAAATTAAGCGACTTCCTTGGACACTTGTATTTGACGTTTAAAAAGCCATTCTTATTATTTAAATTTATAAAATCAATTAACTATTATTAAGAGCAACAAAGGTGACAATAATAATTTTCCTGATTTTGATCTCCTACCTATAGTTATGTAGTATTTTAAGAGCTTTCTAAAATACGGTATGGTATACCATATATAAAATATTGATGAGACTTATTGCGACAAAGCTTTGTTGTTGTAACAATATTAAAATGAGCTCTAAATCTAAATATTGCAATTTATTAAAGAAATGAAAATGACTGATCTGATGGTGTTTTTTTTTTTTTAAATAACCGGTGTTGTCTGTTCAAGAAAAAAAAATTGCAACAAGTTAGTTATATATTTCACACTTTGTTAAACATTACATCCATTAGAGCTTAGAGCCACCTAATCGGCCCACATTTTCTACATATAAATGTACATTAAGTTTGCGCAAATTTACTAAATCTATCGAGACGCGTTTTTCTCTATATACTCGTACTATAGGAAAGCGGAATAAGCTAAAGTTATATATTTTCCATTTTTAATTTGTATAATGAGGTTTATGCGCGATATATGAATATGTTTTCATTTCATTTGGCATCATGGCATGCATTTACAGATGTCACGATAGATTTGCTGTGCGCGCAATGAAAGTTTTTTTTTTATTAATTTTTTTTTTTGCAAAAAGCGTGTGTTTCAGGTATTTTCAGTAGTTGTGCAGTAGTGTAAGGCAATTGAAACGAGTCTTGGGATAAAAGTGAGCTCTCAATCATGATTTTAGATATTTGTGCCAAATATAGAAAATTGTTTGCATTGATTGTCATTTTTCGAGGTTGATTTTTAATTTTTGTAACCATGTCCTGCGCACATCAGAAGCCTACTGTGAAAAAATCAAGTCTCTACTTAAATTAAAAAAGGAGTGCGGTTTAGTTTTTAAGACTTATTTCCCCCCGAGGGATTTTGGAAATCGGGGATCCCTACTTACTTGCCAACATTTAGTTAAAGTCAGGCTTTGAGGATTAGCAGTTAATTAGTTAGTGTAAAGAGAGGGTAAGGTCCGAAGTCCTTTATAGACATCTATAAATGGGGTAATTAGACATCCTTCGCGTTCTGACGTGCTCACGATCTACCATTCTAGTAGATCAGAATTTGAGAATTAGTAAATTATTCTTTTTAAAAAATTTGTCAATAACGTAGAGTTGCTGTTTTAATATCCTACGCGTCCGGCTCAATTATAAAATTTGAACTTAAATAAACTTTAACTTATATGATGAGGTCAAAAATCGATAAACATTAGTCAATATTTTATAAAGTTCACTTATATTGTTGTTATATATATTTTTTTTTTTTGTAATAAACATTTATAATTCTCAGACACAAAAATTTTGCGCACCTTTACCGAAATAAGTGTTGGCGTTTAATCAATTGCCTTGTACCGTGTATGTAAACTAAAGTACAAAAAAATGTCGTCATTATATACGCGGTTAAGTTAATTTTTTTAATTTAAAAAGGAAATGGAATAATGTTATTGGGCAAAGTATGAAAATCAAATTACAAAACAATTCTGTATAATACAACAATATAAGAGATCTACCAGAGATCTACCTATTCAATATTTCTTGTATGTAGTAACTAAGTAACAAATATACAAAACAATAGCACCTAACCTATGCATAATGTAGGTACATAAGTAAGTAGACAAAAAAATTTATAATTGTCCAAAACTATATGTGTTGTAAATATATTATTCTCTATATGAAATCATAAATTATTCATTTGTTTGTACAATGCACTTGAAAAAACGTTTATTCATTGTTTCGTTTAAGAAATGATGAATCTCTACGCGATTGACGCGACGGTTGCAAATGCATCGTACACAGAGTTCAGCGTGAACGTTTTACTAATTTGCTTATTGCTATTTATAAGCAATACAAAATAATGTTAGCAATAAATTATAAAATAATACAAATTAGTGAATAAAATTAATTTTTATATGTCTGGATACCGGTTTTGCATCTTATAGGTATGCATTTCCTGTAATATAATTTTTTTTATTATTATTATTTTTGGAACGAAGCCGGTTTCGTCGATGTCGGTTCCTATATTAATAAAATTTAGAATGGCAAACCAACCGATACCGATCGACGATAACACGTTTCAAATATCAAGCAATTTTAAATGCACAGTTTTAACATTTTATGAAGCAATTTTGATGTCATTGGGCGTACAATTTTCTCCTTTTTAGAGTATCTCTATACTTTAAGTTTAAGTGATATTAATTAACAACTACTACAAAATCTTAACAAAAAACTCGTATCTTAAAAATAATGTCTTCCGACATTACATATTATTATTGTTGTTTGTCGTGGGATTCCAATTCAATTTATTAAATGCTATTTGACATTTTTGTATAGGTTTTATTATTTTGTGACATTTTGAACCCACAACAACATTCATATATAATTTGATTGAATATTTTTTTTTAACATTCGTATCAACAAAGAAAATTATAATTTGGCTTGTACACTCCCTAATATGAAACGAATCGTTAAAAAAAAAAAATTAGTATTATTCCATCGTATTTTTTCGTTTAAGTTTTAGTTTCTGCCGTCTTGTCCGAAATTTATCCCTAACAAAAAATTAACTTATTACTTAATTTTTATTTTGATCCTTCCACACTGTATTTTATTTGTTTTTTTATATTGTTTTTTATAATCTTTATCTTTACCTTTTTTTTTCTCAATTGTCTTCGCATGATATACAATTAAATAAGGTCTATGGGCCTCAAATAGGTATAATTTTGATATTCATTCATTTCACAAATTGACAAAACCTTTCAAACTCAAATTAGAGATAGAAAGTGTTCTGAATGCGTATCACGGGTACAATATGCAAGATTATTTATTGATGAAAGGACCGACAAGTTTGTTGCAATGTAATGGTTGGATACATTAAATAAAAATGTCTAATCCCGACAGTTTTTTTTTCGATTTGCGTACGATAATTACTATCGCTCACCTTTGCTTCAAACACAATGGGCCACTATATACTTAAAAATTTGGATCCATATATTTATAAGATGATCTTATTAAATGATACATAACAAATAACTGACAATAATTTTGGTTTATTATGTTGTTTCCGGTAATTTGTGATTTTTAACAAAAAAATCATCTTTTTGGTTTCATAATTTTTAATTTTTATTTGGTATTCTTTATATTCATTATGTAAGTATAAGAAATCATCAGTAAGAAGCAACATAAATGCCAATTCATCTTAATCATAGAAATGAAGAGAGGATATTATTTATTCTTTTAACATAAGATCTTGACCCACCTGTCATTTCAAGTTACATTCAATTAAGTATTATATTTCTGTAACTCCTCGAGGCATAATCAAATCATGCCTCTTTAAAGATAAAAAATTACGCACCTATGGGACAGGTCGATTTGTATTTTTTAGAAAATAAAGTTTTTTTTTTTAAATATGAATTTTCATAAATTAATATTCTGACACAAGGAGTTGTTTGTAGTTGGAGTTGCACAGGTGAATTATTAAGAAAAAGGACATTTTTATGGAATTTGGCGGAAAATGAAATTACCTACGTTCTACGTATTTGAAATTTACTTATTAGCTCTTTTTAATCAATTTTCTAAAATAACATTACAATTGAATAAGAATTAATTAGCATTTAAAATTTCGTTCTAATAGAGTTACGTCATTAACTCAAATACTTTATATAGGTAGGCACAAAAAATTGCAAAACATTTTTTTCGATTTATGTAATAGAGGTGTAGATATTTTGTGGTTTTTTTTTTTTGGTCGATGTATATTAAATTTTTGCTCCAAAAAATACAAAAATATGTAAATTCCAATACGTAATAGTTGATTATAATGGCTGCTATTTTCATTGACTTTGAATATATAATTACATATGTTTATATGAATATTAAATGTCGAGGTTAACAGGTGTGTGATACGGTATTTTTATCACTTTTGGTTTCATTTTGGTATAGATGTTAAGTACCTACCTACTTATTCATGTTATGGAAGAACTGTGCAGAGATTACTCTAATTTTCGCTTTTTTTTTATTTAAATGATTAATATCAAGAAATAACGCTATTAGTTGTAATCAAAAGAGTATCTATAAAAAAAGAATTAGGTTAAAAAGTACATACATATATGATAATATAACGAAAGAGTAAAGTTGAAGTGAATTGAATTAATAAATCTTTTCTCACATAATGATACCTACGCTTATTTAATCATCATTTTGTACCTAATCATTTAAATTATTTATGTATAGTAGAAGTTCAAGGATCAGTATGATCTATGTATGTTTCCACAAACTGGTCTATCTCTTTTTTTTTTGTAAATGATATAATCCTTTCGGACATCTAACCCACGTCATCGCGGAATAAACAATGAGTCTTGTCTGACTAGACACAATAGAAAGCCATTTGAAGAAACACTGCAGAAACATTATGTATGAAAACAAATACGGAAAACATTTCAGAAATTCCCAAAAGTAAGGGAACATACCGGAAAAATGTTTTCCATAGTGGTACATTCGATCGAAAATGAAGTATTTCATTATTTTAACTAATCCTAATAAATAATATGAGTAATAACTAATAAAGTATTTTCACAAAAATATTTATATTTTGATATATGTACGTAATATCAAATACTGTGCAGTCGAGAGCAGGCATTAGTAGCGGTATTTCGTAAACTTCATTCCTATAAATGTTGCTATTTCTTTTTCATCATTGTACATATTTCTGAATGTAATTTAAAAATGTGTGTACTGTTATTTACCTAATATATATACATATATGTAAGTATACATATATTAATTACTGCAGTCCCAAACATTGTCAACAAAATAAATGACAAAATTGTTCAAACATTACCTTTCTTTCATGCTAAATAATCGTGTGTCTTCATAACAAAGTAATTATTTTAAACTTATTAAATAATCTTCATCGTTATGTGCTACTTGCTTACTTTAACTATAATCATAAAGTCTATGGTATTATATACATACATAATAATTATAAAATATTCGCTAATAATTGATTATTTTGTTTGCTTTAGAGTTAAAGCAACACTAAACTTTCTCTTTCACCTGTTACATTACATTTTGTACATATATACGGAATTTAACAGAACGCAAAAGCACGTGCTTATCAGCTTGACTAGTTCCAAATGTATTTGAAAAAAAGAAATGTTCTTTTAGTAAATTGTAATTTGTTACTAACCGCCAGCAATATTTTGTCTACCTGTCTAGCTGTAATTATATTCCCACAGTAAAGTGAATATTTGAATGACACGAACAACGAATAGAAACACTGCGTTAAATCTACGCATATATAGTAAGTAAGTGATGATTATTTGATCAGGATTTAAAAAAAAACAACGTGTGAATACGCAATATTGACAAAATTTAAAATCAAATTTCATAATAATACATATAGGTTTGTAGGTAATAACAATAATAATAATTTAGTGTTAACTAATAAATAATTATCTCCAACTCCAACTATATATTACACATTTCATTCGATTGCTTTTAATCATGATTTTTTTTTTAAAACCGCCAAATGAATCAATTTAATATTAGATTTAACGATCCATTTTATTTCTTCCATAATATTATACAGTGAAACTTCTACTAACAGACACATTTATTGATTATTTGATTTGATTATTGATTATTCAAGTAATTCCTGACATATTTCATTAACAACTTCCATACTACGAGTATAATAGACCATTTTAGCGAACTAAACAAAACAAAAATTTAAAACCGCAACCACTGTTCGCTTAAGATAAGTTTTACTGTATTAGGTTATAGGCACTACTGAAATAGTTATACTGCGATGAGGATTTCTTGTCTTCTCTTATGCAATTATGTAATAACACTATATGCGATTTAAAGCAAATATATTAAAATACAAGTTTTTAAGAGTGATCAGCACAAAAAATTGCGTATATATATTGGCCTAATACAATTTTATTGTGCAATTTTATCTTTCGTCATTTTATTTACTTCATTTAGCAAACTGCATTCCAAAAATAATCTTCATGTTTGGGTTGACATAAATAAATTGGTGTTTCAGTTAACATAACTCTTTGAATAAATTTTTGTAAATTTATTTAGTACACATTTACGTCTATTTTAACGGCTTCCTAAATGTGCGATAAAATGGACATTTTGTGCAATAACATAATTCTATTTTTGGTAAATGTATTTTAGAAATTGCTTACTTAATATAGAAATCAAGTCATTTTTTTATGTTCTTAAAAGTTTAGCTGGCTAGTGTTTTATTATTTCCGGCATGAACTTCATGTTTGGTCTTGCTTGGTACAGAAATTGCGCTAGATTGGAAGGTTAAACAATATCTACACTGTAATTGTAAACCATTTCCTACAGGGAACTCAGTGTAGAACTATACAATTGAATTATAATTTACAGTTTTTAAAAGTAATTTCTATTGAAGGTTCCAGAAAAATGTATGCAGAACGGTGAAATTCAAATTAAAAATAGAAGATTTTACTGTGAACTCATTTAGTATAATTCTACTTAGTTTCCCGCGTAAAATTTAATACTAAACTTTACCATTGAATACCATACAACCGACAACTGTGGCGCAACTCGCTTCAGATGCCGACAGACACAGGTTTGATCTCGGTTGGGGTAGTTTTTTCTGAGAAATTTTTCCAATAAAAATGGATCATAATCATCTTCCCAGCAGGGAATAAACTTGTGTGGAGTGATTCGGAGGACACTTTAAGCAGTCAATCCCGTTATATATAAAAATAAGCTCATACATAATTGTGTATACCTTATGGTAAAAACAAAAAACATCGAACTCCCAAAGATGTTTGGTTCTACGTACACACGTACATACAGACGTCCCGGACCGTCTTGGAGGCAATGCCCCAACCAAAGATCATCTAACCCTCGTCATTACTCAAAAATCGTGACCCTTGAGTAATTTAGCCGTTACAACAACAACATTGAATAAGGAAATAATAAGTAGAGATATTTATACAATCTCAATGTCAAGGGATTACAGAAAAAGTGCGTTTAAAATTTAACTATGTTATGAACAACTAAATTAAGAAGAAAGAATTTGAAAAATATTCTATTACTGTTCTCTATTTATACAATTTGTTAATGATCTCAAGGGGTAGAAGAATTTATAAAATTAGTACGTCTGATTCTATTATTTTCATTAATATTGTTTTCCTTTTTTTCAGCTTGAAAAGGCGGTAGCATCATGGCTTCTTTTAATAGTAAACATTCTGGCCCTATTTAAAGTTGGTGAGTATACAATATCTAAACTCCAATCAAATTTCAATTTTTTTTAATGAATATAAACGAACGTGTGTTGTTCGAATTCCACATTCGAATAAATGGAAGTATTTTTAATATGATTTAGCCGATGTTTCTTCGTCGAACGAGAAATAGTAAATAAACGCAGATAAGATAATAACAATGTTGTGTTTTTGTGAAATTAAATTAGTTATTTTTCAATGTTAATTAGTCCAAATAAATTTGTCTAATACTTTTTTAACCTATCCCACAATCAAAACGCTGCTGTTCAGATCTCTAAACTATGAAACCGGTATGATCGATTTATTCCAAATCGAACCTACACTATTGAACTGAGTTAATCTCGGTTATACTTCTGATCTCGACTAAATTTACCAAACGTTACTTAATAATGTTCATTTCTAATAAAAAGAGGGGATGAAAGTGGAAGGAAAAATGACGTCAACAAACCTTCATCTTTACGAAAATTCCGCAATATTTCGCAAAACCTAATATTGTGGAAGCAAAATATTTCTTAATTTTTTTGCGAACCAAAAAAAAAAATATTCGAAATATGAAACTAATACATATCTACTACCTATAGCATACTAATATGCACTTCTATTCTTGTGTCATGTTTTAAAAAAAAATAAATATTTTAATCACATAATCGGAAGAAAGTCCTATCGATATCAATATGTCATGAATACCTAAACTTTTTTTTTAAGCCGTTAATATTATATTTAAAGTTGAATGAACAGACGAGTATAAGAAGTAAGTTCAACAACAGTGTGTTCCTTTTTTTATTATTATTAATTTTGTTTACAAACGTACACATAATGACCAGTCACACAAAAAAATAACAGGAAATTAATAACAAAAATTGGCAATTCATGATTTATGGTGTTTGTCAATTATAAGACTATTAATTTATTGACACTAATCAATTACTATTTAAAGTATTTGAATCCGAATTAACTTTAATTGCTGATAATTATGATTTGGTTCAAGTATGTATAATGATCTTTTTGGGCAACTTTCTTTTTTCTTAATATTCTTTATGATTATGAGTTATTATTATTATTAGGTATGTATTACATCTATTAGTTAAGATAACTCATTTTTAATGAGTCTAATAATCTTATTAAAGCAACAACAGGGGGTCAGGATATCTGTTTAACGTAATTTATTTTTTGCTACATATTGACATTAGTAATTTATATCGCTTTTTTTATAAACATTTTAATAGAGCTTTAAATTGATTTTATCTTATCTCATCTTAATGTTGTGATATTGCTAACAAATTGATATGTTGCGTTTGGAGATTTTAAAACTATTTTTTTATGTAACTTTTTGTAGATATATCAGTGAGAATAAATTTTCGTAATAACAAAATAAAATGTCGGTGGGAAATTAATAATTAAACATTTACAGTTTTTTGTTTCTGCTTAATCACGGAATGATTTTAATCTCAATAATAAATTGCATTTATAAGACCATCCTCTAATTGTTTGATATTTAAAAAAAAAAACCAGTAAAGAAGAAATTGACTAGGCCGATTATAATATATACAGACTTTGTCCGTGTCTATTTTGTCTGTACAACAAATATATATTGAGGAACTTTTTAGTCTATCAATGGAATCTTCATTTTTTTATTCTCCATCATTTTTGTTATATTCATTTTTTCCGTAATCCAAATATTATTCGAGAAATTGACTGAAAATACGTTGAAATTACATAAAATTGATTTCAGGTGGCACAACTGAGGCACGTGTTGTATGCTATTATACTAATTGGAGCGTTTATCGACCAGGCACAGCCAAATTTAATCCACAAAACATAAATCCATATCTATGTACACATTTAATTTATGCATTCGGAGGTTTCACCAAAGACAATACACTTAAACCTTTCGATAAATATCAAGATATAGAACAAGGTGGTTATGCCAAATTTACCGGTCTCAAAACGTACAATAAAAATCTAAAGACCTTATTGGCGATCGGTGGTTGGAATGAGGGTTCATCAAGATTTTCAGCGTTGGTAGCAAATCCAGATAGGCGTTTAAAATTTGCTAAAAATATTGTAAAATTTTTGCGACAAAACCATTTTGATGGTTTAGATTTGGATTGGGAATATCCAGCTTATCGTGATGGCGGGAAGCCTCGAGATAAGGATAACTATGCTCAATTTGTTCAAGAATTGCGAGAAGAATTTGATAGGGAAAATTCAAAAACTGGACGACCAAGGTAATTGATTCGTATTTGTGAAATCTATAAGGACGAAAGAAATGGCAACGTTTTCTTATTGTTTAAAGGTTACTTCTTACAATGGCTGTTCCTGCTGGTGTACAGTACATCAAAAAAGGATACGATATTAAAAAATTAAATAAATATCTAGATTGGTTCAATTTATTGAGTTACGATTATCATAGCGCATTTGAGCCTTCAGTGAATCATCATTCACCATTATATCCTCTAGAGGAAGAATCAGAATACAACTATGATTCAGATCTGAATATTGTAAGATTCAAAATAATTTTTTTTTTATTTCTTCTATAGTTGATTTTGTTCAACATTCAGGATTACAGTATAAAGTTTTACTTAAATGAAGGAGCCGATCGTGATAAATTAGTACTTGGATTACCAACATATGGACGAACGTACACTTTGCTTAATACCGAAGCAACAGATATTGGATCGCCTGCTGATGGTCCTGGCGACCAAGGAGATGCAACAAGAGAGAAAGGCTATTTAGCATATTACGAGGTTCATAATATATACATAGATGGTGTTAAATGAATCATGTATAAAATTATCTTTACCGATTAAATTAGATTTGCCAAAATATTCGGGAGGATCCTGATTGGACTGTTGTGCAACCAAATCCGGATGCAATGGGACCGTATGCATACAAAGAAAATCAATGGGTCGGCTATGACGATGAAGCCATTGCTCGAAAAAAAGCTGAGTATGTTGTTGCGAACGGTTTGGGTGGAATAATGTTTTGGTCAATTGACAATGATGATTTTCGTGGTATTTGTCATGGGAAAGCTTATCCACTAATTGAAGCTGCAAAAGAAGCTATGCTTAATAGTATGGGGTAATGAAATTTTGTTTAACTAAATATTGTGTTTAGTACCTTACAACTGACTTCGTTAGGCTTGGCGATAATGAAGTTGTGATACCATCTAGACGTGGAAAACCGAATCGACAGAGAAGTCGACAAGGAAGTACAAAACGAATTGAACTACACAGCAATGATAATGATGACGATGATATTGTTCCAAAACGAAAGTCAGATAGACGTAAAATATCGTCGACAACAGAAAAATCGTCGGCAAGATTTGCTACCCGGACAACACCGGAACCACCAACAACACCAGATCCTGGAGCCGGTACGTTTTGTATCAAAATCTAATAAAATTCGCGCGGAAATTATTTTTTTTTTTATTTAATATCAAGATTTCAAATGTGAAGACGAAGGATTCTTTTCACATCCAAGAGATTGCAAAAAATACTTTTGGTGTTTGGACAGTGGTCCATCCAATTTGGGTATAGTAGCTCATCAGTTCACATGTCCATCAGGCCTTGTATTCAACAAAGAAACTGACTCATGTGACTATACAAGAAATGTTGTATGCACAACTGCAAAATCGTCGATTGCTAACGAAAAGTGAATTTATTTTTTAATTGCTTATAAACCATTGATAAAATATACAAAAAAAATATTGCAGAGCCGCTCCAACGACTGAGGCTACGACAACAACACGACGGCCTAGCCGAATTACAGTGGCCACCAGTAAAAGTACAATACTTAGAAAGCCAACAACTACTAGCGCTACTCTAGTAAATGTTATTGTAATTTGTTTGAATAAAAAAATATATATTTCTGTTTAATATAGGAAGATGAAGATGAATATGAATATGTGGAAGGCGAAGATGATGCACTTATAGATGAAGTATTGGAAGAGGAAGATCCCAAAGTCATTAAAGAGCTTATAGACTTAATTAAAAAAGCTGGCGGACTTGAAGAACTGGAAAAACAACTTCGCAAACAAGACGATAGTGCGACAAGTACTAACAGCTCGCGATCAGAGCAGTCTTCAACAACGCCCAGCCTTATCAGCAAATCGTTATACGAAAAAGTACTAAACGGTGCTGGTAGTAGAAGTTTCTTTCCCAAGAATCGATATACGTCAACCTTTTCGAAATACAATCAACGAAATAATTCAGATGTCATACAAACACCAGTTTCCAAAACTGATAACAAATATTCGTCGGTAATACGAAATAGTAGACCAACTCCGCAAAATGATGGTATCGAAAAACTATCTGAGTACGAAGGTCTTTTTAGAGAAAGGCCACAGTATGTAACGATTAATAGAAGCGCACAAACACAACGTTTGCAAGAAGACGAAGATGACAATGACGATGATGATGAAAAACCAAAAGATAATAGTGACAACAGTGACGATTCAGATTATATTTTATCTACTCTAACTACAGCCCATCCTCATTATGTAAATATACAAAGAAATCGAGGACCATCTACTACAACAACCGAAACCGAATCAAAAAATGAGGACGATGATGAGGATGATATTGAAGAAGAAGTTAACGAAAAAACTTCTCCAGAATTAACTACTAAGAAGCCATATGGATATGTCAATCGTGGCAGGCCTCCGGTAGATCGAGTAAAGAATGATGAAAAAGAGGCAAAGGTTAAGACGAACAGGTTAGTCTCCATATACTATACTATTTGTGATTTTCAATTTAATTTCTAATTACTAGCGGATCTATAGATTCTCTGAGATCTTTGTTCCATAATTATTAATCTTTTCCTACTAACATCATATTCAAAATATTTGTTTTATTCGTACCAATATATATTCATCTCATCAGCCATATTGAATTTAAGCGCCATTTTTAAAACATTGACCTAAACTAAAATTCATACTCAAACTTGTCGATAATTAAAAAAAAAAATTATTTTCAGATACAAAACAATTGAACGAACACGATCATCGTCAACCGAGGCAGCCGAACCAATTGAACCAACTATTGATGAAAATAGTGCTAGTCTTTTAGATTTGAAAACAACGGTACTACCAATTAATGCTTATAACATAAACACAGATGATACAACAACACGTAGTTATGCTAATATTGAACGAAACCCAAGCGATAATAAACAAACTACCCTACTTGTAACAAATAATGACATGCCAACAACCACAACGGACCCAGTAGAAAATTTATTATCCAAGACTGATTATCTTTATACTAATGAACAGACAACTTTGAGTTTTGAAGATTTTACTGGACTACCTGATCTGACAACGGTACTACCAGCTGTTGGGGATGATGATGATGAGAACGCCGATCCCGATGATGACGAAGACGTTAACTCTAATAATGACAATACTCAAAATGAGGTAACTAGTACTACCACTACTGTAACATATGACACACAATTTAAAAACTCTATTTATAAGACTGCTATACCACCAATTACCTCAGATCCTAGCTTAGTTAGTTTATTTGTCAATTCAATAACTACCGAACCGAATGATAATACGGCACAAACAACAACAACAACAACAAAAACAAAATCAACGAAAACAACTACTGACTCTGTGTTAATTAGTGATAATCAAAAAGAAATAATTAAAAATACGGTTCTTGTTAATAATGCTGAGGTGTCAAGTGTTCCGGAATTTATTGCAACTGTTTCAAGTCCTCGGCCATTTGGATTTTCGATAAGAACACGTCGACCTGCTAGCAGTGTTACAACAACAACAACAACAACAACAAAAACAACAACAGATACACCTACACGTAGTGTTAGTAAAATCTCGAATAAGGTGAGTCTATTTAACGTCGATTCGAATGCTAGTAGAAAACCAAGTAGTTTGCTTTCTTTGTCTCACGTTAACGACTATCAGGTAACTGATAGTGATATGGCACAGGTGAATGGCATGACAACAACTCTTGTGAATGATTTTGCACTTTCGCATGAAAAAAATTCGAACCAAAATGCATCCAATCAAAATGTATTGTCTAGTTCGTCCGTTGATTCGTCAACGCTAAATAATTCAAATATTCATACAGGAAAATCTCAAATACAATCACGATTAAATAGTAGAAATCGATTTAGATTTTCAACATCATCTGGTGATAGTTCATCGTCGCAACGTTCATTTGTGGACGATGACAATTCATCGACAGCTCGGCCCACCAGAGTAGTACCACGTAGAAGATATCGCCCTAAATTTGAAGAAATCGCAACAAATAACGGTATTGAAAGCACAACATCGACATTGGTCAGGCCACTACGACCTACAATCGAATCAGACTTGAGTTCACTAACGGCAGGCGATTTTTATAAGTATAGTAATTCGGCTGGACGAGGACATTCAAGACGAATTTGGCCAACACGTCGTTCTACAACGACAACTGTGGTCGGTGATAATGTGGATGAACAAAATGTTTTTGAAGACGAAACAGTTCCGTCTGGAAATTCGATAATAGGAAATCGAAGACAATTGGGTTTTAAAAAGAATTTTAGTAAAACATCAACAACTTCTCAGCCATCAGACATTGGTGAAGGTCGTTCTATTGATAAATATGAAAATCGATTTAAAAGTAAAATTGGTAGAGTAGGTGGCGTTGGTGGGGTTGGTGGAGTAGGTAGAGTTGGTGGAGCAGGTGGTGTTGGTGGAGTAGGTAATGTTGGCGGATTAGGTGGATTAAATAGAGCCAATGGACTAGGTAGATTGCGCGGAGCTGATCGTTCAGCAACTCATCTTGTTGAAGATACTACAGATACAATTGAAAGAGAAACCACTATAAGAGGAAAATATACACAAGATCCTTTAACAGAAACTGATAGTACTGCTTCACAATTTCACTCTGAACAAATCTCAAATGGGGCAAATAAAAATAATTTCTATTCAAGATTAAATAATGGATTTCCAATAAACGGAAAGAAACCATCATATACTGACTCGCCGATTATTTACTTAAATTCTCGACGAACTACAGCCGAATCTTCTTCTATTTCTGTAGATGTTGATGATGATAATAATGATGATAAAACAACATCATCAACATCTTTGTTACATCCTTTAATTGCGTTAAATTCAGTTGATACCACAATTGAGCCCGATTCAAGCACGCAATTTAGCTTCGGTGAAGAAACTACGAAAAATTATATTTCCGATGGAGACATTGATTCAATGAGCTCGACCGGTTTTGATAATAAAACTGAAGAAAATAAAAATTTAGAAATCACCAATAATAGCAGAAATCACATAACAACTACAACCGAATCTATTAATGGAAATCGAAAAGGAACATTTTCTCACATTAAACCAGGAAGGATACGAAATCGTTTCAGAATATCATCCGTAGCAGTTCCGAAAGAAATTAACCCAGACGATAATACGAATACAGATAATGGAAACGTTGTTCTCAGACCATATACGAGCTTGTTATCACCTAAAAAGGATGTAATTGATTCTTCTCAAAAGATTATAGAAAATAATAAAGAACGACCGTTTTTAAGAATCAGAAGCTCAAATAATGAAGGTAACGAGTTTCTAAGCATTTCAACGGAACCTTCAAATCATACAACATTATCTAAAGATCAGACTAATGGTATCAACAGGTTTAATACTCGAAAACCTTTCTCTTCCTCGTTAACTTCCGAAACAAATAGAATTGACGAAAATAATACTATACGAAATAACCTTAAGGATGATGAATCACAAGAAAGTTCAACAGTGCCTTTGGAAGAAACTGAAGACTCGAAAGAAATTGAATCGAAGGTAACATCGACGGACAGAATCAATTATCGTAAGCCTTTTATATCACAGACAACAATTGATGAAACAATTGGCGTTAGTGATATCACTCCAGAAAATGATAAAGAAAACTTACGACGTCCATATCTAACAAATCATTTAAGAAACTCGAAAGACAAAGATGACGAATCAAATGAAAGTTCAACACTACCTTCAGAGGAAACATCAGATTCAAAAGAAGCTGAGTCTGATACGACATCAACTGAGCAATTTAATGCAATTAATAGATTCAATTCCCGTAGACCTTTCGGATCGCAGTCAACCATTCAAACGACAGACCGTAACCAATTGAACCAAAATATTGATACCGATGAAAAAAATTTCAGGCGTCCATTCGTGCAAACCTCTAAAGATGAAGCTAATGAAAGTCTAGAAAGTTCAACTTTATCATTTGAGGAGACAGACGACTCTAAGGAAGTTGACTATAAAACAAAATCGAGTAACCGATTTAAGCCAATTAATGGGATTAATTCACGTAAATCTTTCCTGTCACAGTCAACGCCAAAAGTCATCGACGAAATCCTACCAGAAGACGATAAAAACAAATTTCGACGTCCATTTATAAGAAATAATTATAAAACCTCTAAAGGCGATGATGACAAAACTCAAGACAGTTCTTCTGAAGAAGAAACTGATGATGACGTCAAAGAGGATGAATCAAATACAAAAACGAATAATCGATTTAATCCTGTCAACCGAAATAATGCTCGTAAAGCTTATTTATCACGATCAACGCCTAAAACAGAAATAAATGATGAAACAGAAATCAAGCAGAACATTTCTGATAATAATAAAGCACGACGTCCATATTTAAGAAATAAATTCCGAACCTCAGTAGACGAGAAGGATGAAGGGTCAGAAGATCCTCAGGAAAATGAATCAACAATCAAATCAAATGATCGTTTCAATTCAATTAATAGAAGTAATTCTCGTAGACCATATTCCCGGACAACACCAAAAATTGACACAAGTGATAGTAGCGATAGTAATCAAAATGAACCGAATCAACGAAGGCCTTATGTGAGAAATAAATTTAGAAATTCCAATGATCAAGCGAATGAAAGACAAGAAATCTTAACAGAATCACCAGAAGAGACATCGAAACATTTGGAATCTAAATATAGTCGTAGACCTTACTTGACATCATCAACATACAAAACGAATGAAATTGATGACAATGACGATACTACGGAGAAAATTCTCGATAATTATACAGAACGTGTACAAATAACGACTGATTCTAGTAATGATGACCATGAAGAAATTTCGACTTTATCTTCGGATAAAGGTGAAAATAGTTTTTCAGAAGAAGAAACGTCCAATGTTACAAAGAAAGTAAAAAGTCCAACTAACGATGACTTAGACACAAATAATTCTGCCGCCGAATTTGTTTCCACTGAATATCCAAGTGATAGTAAAAGCACCACAAACTCCGAAGGACCTAGAAAACGTATAGTTCTAAAACGAAGAAGACCTAATATTAAGGACGATGAAAATTCTTCAGCAAATAATTCGGTTGATACTGCAAAAGTACAAGAGGAAAATGTTCAAAATGAGACAAAATCCCAATCGATAAGACCGGTAAGGAAATTTTTAAGAACACGAAAACCGATTGTTAAAGAAGTTGACGAAAACAATTCCAACGAGACTACTGACAAAATTGATGCACAATTTGTAGCTGGAGATGGATTACCAAAATTGTCACGAGACAAATTTAACAAAAATCCCAATGAAGGTACAACAGCGCGTAATAGAGGTAATTTCTATTCAACTAGGGGACGAGGTAAATTTCAGAAAAAATTACCACAAAATGAATTAAGTTCGGAATCACCACCTGATGAAGTGCACTTACTATCGAGCCTTTCCAAAGATGATGAAAACGATGAAGATCTCGATGAAACAACAATACCCAATAGAATTACCAGTACGAAAATAAGAAAATTCAAATCTAGAAAACAACTTCTTGATGAAGCAAAACAAAATAAGGATGCGCTAATTGATAAAGAAAGTCTCAACGAAAATGAGGAGGAAAGTGCGACAGAAATATTAAATTCAAATGATGATTTAGATGAGAATAAACCTCCTAGGACAAGAACACGCATTACTGGCGTTCGACCGCAATACAAAACTAGAAAACCGATAAATATTCCACATCAGGCAGTTTCAGGTAGACCGGCGATTGAAGATAATGGCGAAAATATTTCATCAGATGAAAATGATTCAAAACCTTTTGTTCCGAGAAAAATTCGCTTTAAGAAAATCTTTAAACCGACTCCAAGTAGCGACCAAACAAATGATGAAAATCAAGAGACGGCAGAAGAAATTCCAAAATCAATTGATTTTAGACCATCAAAACGACCAATAAAAAGACCTTTGTACAGAAAGGAGCAACGTCCAAGAGATGACACTCTAAATGAAAATGATACAGAAGTTACGGAACATTCAGACCAACAAAATGCCGATGATGATAGTGAAACTCAAATTATTAACAATCCATTGAAGCCACTTTATTCATCACGTCCGAAATTCTTTAATCGTCCCAAAACAGTTACGGAACCATCAAAAGATGATGATTCCAATATTTTTGAAGAAGATGAAGGAGATAATAATTCCAGTGAAGATCTTCGAGACATAAATGAAAACAAAAAACAAACCGCCACATTTGTACCGAGAAAACCAACCTTTAAATCCTCACGTAAGCAAAATATTCCTTACAGCAAACAGTCAACTCCTACAGTTGATCTATCATCGGAAAATCATCTATTAGATGATCTTGATCGTAATGCACTTAATTCTAGAAATAAAAAACTATTTGAGAAAAATAATAAAAAACACTTAATTCTAAACTCAAGCACACCACAACAACAACATGATTTAAATGAAACAAATAATAATCAAAATACACAAATTACAAATAATAGTGAATTTAGCACCGAAGACTACACAGACACGATGAGCACCGATTTCGATGCCGAATACAGTACACAATCATTGGAACAAGAAGATGACACAACACATCACGTTAATATCGACTTAATAAATTTCAATGAATTACAGGAATCAACAACCGAAGATAAAACGGTCATGTTAAAATTGGCCAAACCAACAACAACATCAAAACCGACCACATTACATCATATATTTGCGATTAATGATGATGATGAAATTACGGAAATGTCACCAGTTAAAAAGGTCGAACCATCATCTGAGTTGGTTAGTCAAAAATTAGAAAAAATTGCCGAAGTTAGTCGAGTGGTCGAAGTTTATTCGCAACAAGCAAAACGAAAATTAAAATCAAAATCGAATCCCGAACAAATATCGGCAACGTCAAATTTAGTTTTAGAAAAATTACCAACTGTAGATAAATTGGGTGAAATTAGTCGAGTAGTTTTGATAAAATTGGCTGACAAACCTAAACAACAGAATAATTCCATTGCAAATTCTTCGACAAAATCCGGAAGAAAATTAGTACTGCCAGAAACAATATTTAGCGTGGAAACATCAACAATTCCACTACAAGCACTATTTCAAATAGAACGATCAAGTAAGCAGCTAGAACTGAATAGCTCAACCGTAGAAGTGCCTCTATCAGAACAAACAATCGAACAACCGGCAAAAAATATCAGTGACACCAATAAATTAGCATACGTTAGACCATTAGCACCACTGCTAAGACCCGAATCTAATGAGTCATCACCTCTAGTCATTTCTATAGCCAATCTTGATCAAGTAATCTTAAGTAAAGTACCAACAGTGTCGGGTGCTGAAAATTCAACGGCTGCCACCACACAGGTGAGCAGTATCGACGAGAAATTAGATGTAAAAAATAATATTGAGGAAGCAAACAGTACATCATCGGTAAATTTGGATCTGCCAATTGTGAATACACATGCTAGTTATAGCAGTGAAATAACGCGAGTTGTACGAAAATCACCGAAAGGCACGAACGGTCAACATCGTTCGGATGCTTCGTTTCAATTAACGAATAACGCTCAACAAGAATCTCCTCTCGAAAAGGTTAGTCATTTGTAAAAAGTACTTTGTGGGTTTTTCTTACATAAATTTGTAGATCTATATATTGATTTGACTTAATTTTTGTTTTTTAAAATATCTACCATTGTAGCTAATCTAGAAAAATGTACTGTACATAGCCTTGCCTCAGTTTAAAAATGTTCAATATAAATTCGAGGAAATTTTTCATTTCCCTTACATTATCTCCTATCAAAATATCCCCCACCTTTGGCTAACTCTTTTTATCTAATTATTAAGCGCCACTTATAAACGCTTCTTAAGGCTGTGTTCAAACGTAGTCTTTATTGAGATGTTGTGTAAGGAAAACTTTCACTTTCATAGACAGAAGACTATGTTTGAACGTATAGCGTTACTCAGTTGTTCTTGTTGGAGACTTTATTCTATGTAATGTTCACAATAAAAATTTCTCGTGTGACACAAATAGGTGACGATATTCAAAATTCTCAAGTAAGGGCAGGTAAAATTCCTCTATCGTATAATATAACAACTTTTACTGATCTTATATGAAATTTGTATAAATTTCACATGCACTTTTGCTTTTGGTTCTGCCGACCTACATCATTTCCAATGTTGGAAGGTTACCATCAATTTGATTAACAAACCCAAATATAGCCAACATTTCGAGCAGAATTTATCATTATTTGAATATCAAATTACTGACTTAAATCTTCAACTATATGGTAGTACTATTTATAGCAAAAATCAATAAGATTCCTCCATTGACCAATATTACCGAGTCAAAATTCTATTCGGACAGACATATAATTCGATTGGACAGGTCTCAGGGTATCTGTTTGAATGGTATACATATAATCGTTTTGAATTTGAATTTGTGATTTGATGACGTGACCCAGTTAGTCAGTCGAACGATTACGTTCGTTCAACTACACAATTACCGCGTATAGTAAAAGCTGCTTTAAGTAACTTATAATAATTAATAAGATAATAACCGAATTACCTATAATCTTCTTTAATAATTTTTTTTTCTCCTCATTTACAAATTCATCAGTGTCATATTACTCTAATAAGACAATCTTTGATATTTTTAATTCCGCGATGATATCGAAATACTTTTTTTTTTATAAGTTATGTTATTTAATTTTACTAGTATGTACTAGGTAAAAATTTACCGCGAAAAAAATACAAGTGGTTGTTGTTGTTGTTGTTGTTGTTGTAATTGTTCGTTAATTTTTTTTTATCTATTTGCTAAGTTTTCTATTAAAAACATTAAATTGTTTTTAATTTATTAATTGTACATTAATATTGCATGTTGTATGTAACTTTTATATTTACAAGTTATTTAGTGTAAAGTACCAGAAAAGTAGTCATTAATCTTCGAATTTTTAACGATTGAAAAAAATGTTACATAAACGTTTTACTCTACTGTATAGGCATATTTAAAAAAAAAAAAAAAATTAAAAAATAATATAAAAAATATGAAAAACTAATCAAAAAATAAATGGTCTTGTGGATTTCATCGTTTATGTAAGTTTATTTATATAATTTAATTTAGGTGTAACATATTATTGTAAATACGAATATAAATGATTTTTTTTTTTTATAATTTGGCCTGTTAAAACAAAAAGTTTTTTGTACAATACAAAATTTCAAAAATTTGCATGGTTGTTTTTGTTATAATCTTACAAATCAAGAAATTCAAAATTTTGGTAGGTAGGTAGGTATATTTAGCACGCTTTTTTTGTTAATACATAATTTTTATTTAATTTTAAGTTAATGGCATGCCAATTGAATATATCTTGTTTTATTTCACTGTCCTTTTAATTGTATAGTAGATACACACACAAAAAAAAAACACGAATTTAAACGAACAATATTTTAATGAATTTCCCACGATTCTAAAATCATAGTAAAAGTCCGAGCAATTATCTGTTCAATAATACATGTTTGTAAAATTGGTGGAACCATCATGACAGTTAACTTCGGTAAACGTTTAAACAAACCTTAAGGTACAAATCCCACAGATCTATAATACTAGTGGATTATGTATATATATATATATATCACTTTCTAAAATAACTGAATTAAAAAAGCAAACATTGTATTGATTACTACGTGACATCTTGGAATCAAAATCAAAATGGTTACTCTTACAGAAATCACTTTATATAAAAATGATCGTATAGACAATCCACTAGTATTATAGATCTATGACAAATCCACAAAGGACATTTCATATTTAGAGAAATGCGTACCTTAGAAATAATTGACAGCGTTTTAACATATTTTTAAAATTCTACATAAAGATTTGATCGAAAACAAGATGGAAGACTGGAAAACCTAAACACTGATTAAAAATTTAAAAAAACACATTTTTTGTAAATAAAAATCAGAAAAAGCTCACCGACACAATTCAGTATTCGTATAAAATTCAGATCAAAGTACAGAACTAATTAATTTGCACACAGAAAAACCATAAAATTTACTGCTAGTAGGTACCAGATAAATTTGCGTAAGCAAAACTGTGTGAATTTCGGTCAATCCATATACCTAACTGTTAGTAAATTAAATATTGATGAGCATTCACGCACTTTCGCAAACATCTGCTTAGATTGGGCATGTAGAATTTTTTCGTATTACTCAAAATACTGATTATCAACTGGATGCACATATGTATACTAAGTGCAAACATAATTGATGCAAAAATGAAAATAAACAATCAATCATCCCAGTCAGAAAATTTCCCTTCGTTGCCAATGAACTAGTTCCACACTTTTATTGTTCTTTGGATGTTTATTTGTGGATTTTGTAGTCGTGTGGATGTAATCTTACGCACGTACTAATTTGCGACATCATTTAAATAATAAATATGTTTCATAACTGATACGTAAAATTATTATTAACAAATATATCTATAACTCTCTTTCTCTTATAATGTTTAATCTGACAACAGACCATCATAAATAAATGGTCGATTTTGTTTGCTTAACAATTTAAAATATGTAAATTACATGCAATTAAAATCACGCAATCGCGATATTTAAAATTAGTCATGGTGTCTGTTTTTTTTTACTTAAAGAAATAAAATCAATTACGTCTGTCCTATAAATATCGAAACAATGACCAATTGGAACTGATTGTTATCAGTGTCCATTCTTCTCTTAATAGGTATTAGTTATGCGGCTCAAACTATGTATTATGCGTGATCTATATATTTTCAAGGTAGACCTCGGCACCGATTGATTTCAACTTCCGTTACAAATGTGTGTAAAAACTTGTTTACAATAATTACGCCAATGTTTACGTTTATGTAATATGCTAACTGGAAAATATGTATATATAGTAGTAGGTCTTTAAGAGACGTGTGAAAGTACATACATACATACATATCAACTTGTCATTTACGAATCGAATATGACCGTTGACCTAATACAACAGGTAATTACGATAAACTTTAATGTTTTTCTATAGGTAGATATAAATCTGTAGCTATAGATAATTTATAGATTTTAATATCAAAATGCTATTAGGTCCATTAACATTGAATCATGTGAAAACGCAAAAAAAAATCATTTTCGCTCAAGATGGATTACATGTAGAAATGTATGAGAATTTATTTAAAAAGTGTTAATTGAATGCAAAAAATTAATTTATAAATTTAAAATGAACGTAATCATGTATGATCTCTTAATTTAAATATTACATGGGCTTGGGCATATGATGCAGTTCGGGTAATGAGTCATATATAATTAATGATCAAATTTATAGAATCGCAAAAAGGTTTCGTTGCGTTTTTCATTCGTTTTTGTATTAGGAATTTTCGAAATCCAATTTTGTTTTTTTGTATGAACCTCCCGATAAGAAGCAAAAAATCTCGTTGAATAAATAATAAGATAAGATCATCATTACCGATCTATATAATCGAGAAATGCAACTAAGTTCTAAGAAATTTGGTTAGTATTTTTTATAGTTATATATAGTAGACTTGAGAAAATGGACTTGTTTAAAGAATTCGTGTGTTCATAAGTGATAGTCATTTAACCCATTAACGACTATTGGGTAGAATAATACACAAAAACAGAGTAATTTTAGAAAAAATCTTGCTAGAGTCGTATTGTGAGGTATCGCGATAGGACTACTCAAAAATAATTTGGGGTTCATCATATAGGATCATGCAATTAGCGCGTCAAAGGTCAGGTCAGTTTACAAAGTCGGAAAAATTGCACGTAAATAGCTCTGGAAAATTGGGGAAATGGAAAATCGGAAAACCCTCTTAGTGCCTATTAGCCTTAGGTGTTTTCTATCTTACAAAAATATATTTACCTGGGTAGTGTCTGTGTGAAGTTTCGTCAAAATCGGACGAAGAAATTATGGGTCAGTCGTTAATGGGTTAAAGCGATACGAAGGACCTCAAGCGATATTGCTAAATAAGAGCCAAAATGTCTATGAATATTTTTAATGGACTTAAGTAATTTCAATATGAGATATGGCACCTCTCAATTTCTTTTCTCTCGTTTAACACATTTTTTTTTTTTGACAATTGAACAATACAAGACAAACAAGAAAATTACAAAATAATTTTATGAATCAAATCAATTGGGTGAGCTTTCTTTGAGCTCACCACACATACCGCCAATAATAATCATCAATAATAATTGTTCAATAATAGATTTTGTAAAAAAAAAATTATGAATTAGGTAATGTCGTTTAAAATGCTTCTTAATAATGGCAATGAAAATAATAAATTGAAAAGTAAAAGTAAGCAATGCCAAATATAGATAAAATTAACTAAGTTTGAAGTCAATATGGAAGATTCGTTCATTCGTCGTATACGGGCAGATATGACAGATGGGATGGATTTTTAATTGAGAGTATCTGCCTACCAAATTGTATTATAAACAATTTAATAATAATTTATGTTTTGATGCAGGTACATAGGTACTTGTAAATTAGAAAATTTATTGGAGAAATTTAGAAGGTCAAATGTATCACGTTGCGAATGGGGAATGGGCATGGCAGTCATTCTTCTTATAATTTTGTTGTTTTTTTTTTTTAACAATGTGATGATTTTACAGAAAGTCCATTAGAAGCACCTACCATTTAACACGAATCACCATCATATACAGTAATTATCTGAAATAAGTTTCTAAGTATTTTTTTTCATATAGAAATGTAAATGTAAAGTTTATAAGGTCAAATCTACGAACATACATTTTTCAGAGTTAAAATATTGAGACAAAAGCTTTGTCTGGAATCAATTGAGTTTTCCTCTTTCTGTTTTTTTCATTTCATTTCCTTTCCATTATGCATATTTGAGCATTTTAGTGGCTAGTGTTAGATGATCAAGTGACTCGAAGACTTGATAAAAATCTTCAAGTACATAAGTGTGTGGGTTCTTCTCGAAGTTAAAAATTACAGTAAATATCATTACTTACTCAGAGATTCTTAAAAAAAAAATGTAGAGATAAACGGTTGTCATCTTACCCATTCAAAAGGATAAAACTAAAACTTTAACTAAGAAACGTAGAAAAGTAATCATCTCCATTTTCAAATATTAAACATCTCCCTTTTTCGCTGAAACATGTGAGAAAGCAATTTTGGAAGGAAAAAAAAGCGTAACTACTACATTACCATTGCACTGAACTAGAACCTCAACCGTGAAATTATGAAATAAATTTTAACCTGAACCGTAACTGGAACTATAATTCCACACGGTTAATTTTATTCATACCAAATGAAGTTACCGAAACGAAAATATTTCTATGAATTCAGAGGGTTTCTAAATATTGACAACCCAAACTAACTTAAAGTTTAAGTGCGGCACTGATTAATAGATTCGTGTTTTGTATAAACTATTAGGTATAGGTAAGTAAAACAATGTATAATATTATTTAAGGAGCATAATTAAGTCCGCCGACATAAAACCTAAAAAATTAAATACGAATATTTGCATAATTTTATCTGGATCCTATTACTCCATCAAAGTGCACATATGCCAAAAGAACAAAAAATTTCAACTATGTTTTGTTATAATTCCGTGGCCTAGAAAAGATGACAATAGTTCATACTTCAATTGTTTTTGTTTTGTTTACTTAATGTGACTTAAGCTGTTTTAACAAATGGCCACAAAATTATTAACAAAATTTCACTTGCACCAATAATTCAACTTTTTTCACTTTTGCATAGAATAATGTAAGCACTTACTAATCAAAATATTAGGGCGAAAGCCACTCACTGTTAATTACTCAAAATAATAAATTTTACTGCTTTCTAGAAGGCATCAGATAGTCTTTAATTGGTGGCTGCTTGTTATATAATCTCAATTTTAATAGTAAATTTCGAAATAACTATAAAGTTTGATTGTACAAGTTAGTAACGTTTTTTTTGTATAAAATTATTTTTCTCATCTCTTCTAATTTTTTAAAATCATAATTACTAATCCTTCTAATATCGAATCGGTAGGACATTTATAAGACAAATTTCCAGTTCTCTACATTCGTTAATTTTCATTTTTAGATTCGACCAAACATACGGCCCAATTTTCGAATACCTCTTTACAGAACAACAAAAGCCACAACAGCCACAACAAATCGTGACGTTACTGAATCGTCTCCGGTCACAAATGCTAGTGTCATTAAAAGGCGCACTAGACCAAATAAATTTTACTCGACAACAGAAGCGCAACCAGTGCAAAATGTTACAATAAATATTCGTCGAAAATATGGTCGACCAAATGGTGATCGAAGGCGAATTCCATCATCAACAACAACAACCAAAAAAGATATTGATAGTAAGTGTTGTGTTTTTAGTAAGATGGTGTAGGTAAGTATATTAGATTCAATTTTAATTTAAGGAAATATTGCAGGAGGATTCAGAAGATATACCAAATGACACAATAAATTATCTAATTACATTTTAGCATCATCTACGACCGAATTACCAAGAACACCAAATCCCCTATTTAGAAGACGTTACGCAACAACAAAACGTTCGACTACTACAACCACAACCACCGAATATCCGCCAGACATCGATATTGACGATGAAAAAATACTAAATGAATCCGATCAATATCTCGATTCAAGTATACAGGATACAAAATTCACAAACAATCGATTTAATCAAATTGGAGAGAATCTAAGCGATAGCGTCATTGAGGCAATTACAGCTATATCGAAAGCACCGCCGCCATTTTTATTAACATCCACCGCAAAATATAATCTAACGTTAAGTAAAACTAATGACACAAATGAAGTGCTCGACAAACAAATAACAAGAAGAATGGGCATCAATGCGGCGACAAGTAATTGGTTTTTTTTTTAAATCGACTGCATGACAATTTTATTTTAATTTAACTCAAAGTTCCCCTGCAAAAATTAATTTATTCCTATTTTTCAATTTTACCATAATTACCTATGAATCAAAAATCCAATCGAAACAATTTGTCGAACTAAAAAAAATAAGAGTAGAAGATTCAGTCCGAACGAAATATTTACAAAAATAGTCTTTTTATTCAAAAATGTAGAAAACAACAGATTGGGTATATTTTTGGACATATGATGGATGTTTTTGGACATATGAGGGAGTTTTGGGGGTGTAACTAATTTTTTTTTATCGATAAGTGCAGTCAAAAAACTTTACCAACAACAAAATTGTCATGCCGATTATTATGAACGATTCCAAAAACCACTTATAAAGAGAAATAATTGTAAATTATAAAAATATATTTACAGGAAGAACAATAGCCAGAAAGCCAACAAAATCAACTACAACAACAACTCTAGAACCACATTCCAAAGTAGAATTGATGCGACGCCGAAAACCACAACCGTTTGAAAGGAGACAACGATTAGATTTCGATTCAGAAACAACGGAACAAAATAATTACAAATCCGTATTTGATTATGATTATTACGATGATGAAGACTTAAGGGTTGTTAGCAAAACCAATTCCAAAGTAAATAATTAGTTTACCCCTTTATTTGATGTGATGTTATCGACTAATTTGATTGGATTTGATTTCTTTTTTTCTTTTTTAGGTTAAAGTTATTTTACATGAAGCAGGAATTATTGAATGTTTGGATCAAGGAAATTTCCCCCATCCGTTATCATGTAGAAAATTCATTTCCTGTGCAAAAATGGAAAGTGGAGGCGTTGTAGGTTGGGAATATACATGTCCGAAAGGTTTAAGTTATGATCCGGTGGGCGGTATATGTAACTGGGCGGCAGGGCTCGGATGTAAAGAATAAATATGTGAGCTTTATAATTTCGAAAATTAATTAATTAATGTATTTATGCTTATGTGTAATGTATGATGGCCATTAAAATTTTTATTGAGTTTTATTTGGCGTTTTATTGGAATTGAGTGTGATAATTGCTAAAATTAGAAACCCCTGTTTAATATAAATAGCTAAAAGTAGTATTTATGTAAATTATAAAGTACTGGTGGCCTATTTTTAATTCTAAAACGATACGACGCGTATTTGTGTCGTTTATCGTTTTTTTTTCTACTCTCAATAGAATCGCCTACCCCTTTTAGTGTTTTCCTTTATATTTAAACATTTAACCTCAAACTAATGGATTTAATAGGCAATTTATTTTATGAAAAATGTATCTAGAGAAAGTATAAAAAGAATCAGTAATTGTCAAGTATTCTTGAGAGAAAAAAAATGGACACTTCTATAGAAGTTCTATACTGTTCCTTCTCATATAAAGTAGTTTTATTTTTTTTATATATATAGTTGTGATTCACAACAACAAATTATAATTCTAATCAATAAAAATCTTCTTCGTTAACAATCTT
Organism: Platyura marginata; assembly: GCA_026745375.1. Taxonomy (NCBI): domain Eukaryota; kingdom Metazoa; phylum Arthropoda; class Insecta; order Diptera; family Keroplatidae; genus Platyura; species Platyura marginata. Next base: position 43,608 of record JANSTT010017716.1, on the reverse strand, counting down.
ACTTGATTTATCCTGATTTTTTATTTGATCTTGATTTGAGTACATGTCGGCCACCTGTTGTGCAGAAGTAGCATCTTCAACGGATTTATCGTCTCGAATTCGTATAAAACGAGGGAATCGCAAAGATATTCCTTTTTCGGGATCAACCTTTTTGGAGAGGCGAAAAAAAAATCAAAAACGTTACCAATAACAACTGAAATTTTACATACAATTCCTATTGCAGCTTTGTGCACTGGACTTAATGATAAATCGGCACATAAGACTTCCCACACTTGAACGGGTTCAAACCATTCATCTGGTTCATGAGAAGAATCGTAAAGATAATAGGATTTTGGATCTGGTATAACATTCGGTTTCAAAAAGTCTGTATGAGTTTGTAAATCTTCATCGCTAAAACCTAACAAAAGAGTTGTAGTTATTTTTAAAAATAAATGGACAAATCATTTTACCAGTTCCAATCTTGCAAATGCTTTGATACTGTTCGTTTTCAATGTCGTAACAAGCCAACAGAAAACCGCCATATGTTCCAGTTCGTTTACCCTTTCCTTTAAAGCCGCCAATAACTACGAGATCAAGGGAATCTCCAACACCACTTAAATAGTCCTTTTTCAATTTTAACCAATTTCTTGATCGTTTTGCAATTTCATACGTTGCTTCTTTCTTCAATGTTTTAATCATCAATCCTTCACAATTTCCCTTAACCGATACATCGAGAAAATTTTGCAATTCATCAATGTCACTGGTATCCAGTGATGTTGCAAATTTCCATACACCTTCGACTTCTTGAAAATTTTTTCGCAACAATTCTCGTCGTTCAATTAATGGCCTTGTAACCAATGGCACCGAATTTAAGTACAACAAATCAAACATAAAGACACAAACTTGAACTTTAATGTCAGACTCATTAGCATCTTTTCGTTTCCGAGTGCTCAATACTTGAAATGGTAGAATTTGTTTCTTTTCCACATCCCAAGCAACCGCTTCACAATCTAATATACACGATGTAACCTCTGAACCTTTCATTAAATCTATGCGAGATATGATATCCGGATATTTGGTTGTATTGTTTTCTTGATTTCTACTATAAATATTTACTGTTCCATCTGTCGATATATGAATCTACAAGAAAGGCACCATATTTAACACTCTGTAAATATATTTGGACAAAATTTTCATTGAAATACTTGAGCACGTTCACCATCATATTTCCATTCACACGTAAATTTGATGCCGTCTAAACGTTGCAGTACTTCGTGAACACCTTTTGTCGGATGCGCTAGCATTGGTTTTAATGGTGTTCCCGGTGTCATTTCGCATTTTGTTTGTAACGCCTCAACGCCATCACTTAGTAGTACACCGATTACTTTGTCATAATTTGGGCACTGACTGTGGAAGTAAGATTAAATGTTTTTTTACATGTATTGTCTGTAACAAAAACTGTGTGCATAATCTTACCAATAAGTTGTTTTTATTTGTAATGCAACTTCCTCAATTTTCGCCTTTAACTTTGACTCATTTTTAAAGGCGGTAAGAATTTTCGGTGGATAATCCTTTTGATTGGGAGGCGTTTGTGTGCATGCTTGAGCAATTGCGTGCAATAATGATTGCTCAGCTAATCCAATACGCAATTTACCCAATAGTGATCGCATAAAAAATCGGGCCTCCGAATGTCGACAAGATACAAATATTGATTGGATTTTATCAATTTTATTGTTCATAGCCTAAAATTATAAAAATAAATCTATAGAACACGCATAGGGGCACCATATTTAATAGCCATAATTACCGAATGTCCAGACATCTTAGCAATATCTTTTAATTTAAGAAAAACACCATTAACGGTTAACGGTGCCGGAACAAACATCATTCGTTGATTACTTTTTGATCGTTCCGCAACTATACCTAAATCACCGGTATCTTTAACGTCCGCCTTTATTTGATTCATACTACGACCAGTAGTCTGGGCAATTACTTTCATCAAAGATGTTTCAGCTACACCAAGTTCCAGTCCTTTTTTTGAAATATACAAAGATAGATATCAAATGAGGTCTGGTGATTTTAAACAGTTATTCAATTTACCCTCATATGTAGGAGCTAATTGATTCAAACACAAATAGACACATGCCACCAAATCATTAGGACTCAGAACAATAACAGATCTTAAGAAATTGGAAAGTACCTCTATTGTCCGTAGACGACCACTAATATCCTCAATGATTGCAAATGTTTTGGTCAAAGCGATGTATGGGACGCTAAATTTCAAAATTCAATAAAAATATTTTTAAACAATTTATGGACAACATTTAAATATTACGTTTCACCGTGCTTCCAGAATGCATCGTCAATGGGATGGTAGTTTTTTTTACCAGGATTATAATCAATGGCTGCTTCATTATTTCTATTTGACTGACCTGAGGAATCGTTTTTTTTGGTAAAAAATGAGCTCATCATATTAGTTTTTATTGATTTAGGCGATGTTGATGTTTCTTTTATATCTTCTTCTGGTTTATCTTCCATTTTCTCATCCTTAACAGAATTAATTGCCGAGGTTACATTAGTTTCGGATTTATTTTTTGAACTTTTCGTTGATTTAGCTGATTGAGTGTTTTTTTGCTTGGGAGTCTTTTTACTTTTTGGTGATTTTTCTTTTTCAACTTTGTTGGGTACTACTGATTCTACTCCATTCGTTTTGGATGAAGGACTGGCCTCTTTCTTGGGCGTAGTATTTTTGGACGGTGATCCAGACTTTTTTGTTTCTGTGTCATTTTCCTTTTGGATTGGCGAGCTGTGAGATGAGAATTGTAAAAAGTTTTACATTAAATCAGAAAAGATGGCTCTAACTTTAATGAGATTTAAGAATTCCATTCAATCAAATAAATAATGGGCAATATAAAAAAACGCTAACCTTTTTGACGGGAAAGTCTCCTCCTCACTACTTGATATACGACGTCGCTTAGATTTAGTACCACCTGTCGATTTTTTTGCCACATCTTCACTAAACAATTGTACAATATTTGTATTAAAAATTCTACACTGATTTACAGTAACATAATGTGACTCTTTGGATTTTATACATTGTGAGAAACTATTGCAAACTATTTTTACATTAGTAAATGATACAGTTCGCTGTACCATACGTCTTATCAGAAACCACACCTGAAAATAAAAGAGAAGAACGTTTTTTAATTAAATATTATACCTTTCAGCGTTGGTTTCTTCATCGGTATCACTAAGTATACGTTTCGGTGTAGGTTTCCCCGGTGATTTGGAAAAGAAAGACCTAAAAGAATATTTACAATAAATTCTGGAAGTTCAGTTAAAAAAAAATTGGTATTTATGTATTTTTCTAAAATTAGTGTGTGAAGTATTCGTTAAAATAGGAAGAGCTAATTTTATGCCTTTCATCAGATCTTATTAAAATTTTATTGAACCTTACCAAAAATTGGACGAAATGAGAATATTCTAGCTAGAGCATTTGTCTAAGTCTAATGGACCCAGAATATCTGAATCAGAATCCAGTATAATCAATGTACTGCGATAACATAACCTTTTCTAGTTGTGCAATACTTATTAACTAAACTTTTGAGAATGTATAAAAGGAAGGAACCTTTCTAGACTGTGTTTTATATATTTTAATGGCTAATTGGAATACTATAAAAACAGAAATAGAGTTAATATTTCAAGTCACTAGATTCTCTAGAAGAATTAAATACTGCACATTCGCAAACTAACGAAATTTGTATGCATCCAATATTATTTTAAATAAATGATTCATACCATAGTGTTTGCTGTGCCATTATAATTAATATTGTTAATTTAATCACGATTTTAAGATTTAAATGCAAACACAAAATCGAACAAACACCTTACAACTCTTACTTTACAAAATGTCAATGGATTAACAATTTTGGCGGGATCTACGATACTGTGACGAAGTCCCTTCCGCGAATGAATAACCATTATTCGACTGTCTCAAATTTTTTTTAACAGAATAAATTCATACATAATTTTTATTTAAAACTAGAAGTATTTTTATATTATTTTTGTATTAATTAAATACTTACAGATCGTTTTTATTGGTCGTTATATTCTATAGCATTTCAAAAACTAAAAATAAATTATAAAAAATACATGAATTGTCCCCAATATAGTTTATGACTTTTCGCGTGTGGACAGTTCTAGGACAGAAGTAAAAAAATGTCATAAATATCTCGTTACGTGTTGTTGGGATCAAATATTGAAATCAGGGTTTCGAACCTATTTGCGATCATATTCATTGTTATTTTTATTGTTTTTGCAAGATGGCTCTGCGGTCGCAAATATTATCCACATAAAATTTATCTCATTGCATTCCACAAAACTGTCAACGAGAAACAACTTGCAGTTTTTGTTCGTGTTTAACCAAAAATATAAAGTTTCTCATTAAATACAAAAATGTTTAATCCAAATTATACAAATAATTTATTTAATAAACCATTGTGGCATAATGGTCCTCGTCCAGGTGCATTTTACGATTTTCCAGCACGAGCCCATTCAAAACCAATTGATGAATTTGAGGCAACAGGACGGCAAAGATCCTCGTAAGTATTTATTCTTTCTTTTAGTTATAATTATTAATTTAGAAAAGATCTAATAACAAATACGTTCTAAAATGTATAAAAAACCTCCTAATTTATTAATACAAATTGCCTATGCTTATGCTAAAAAATACATTTTAAGACTACACCGGATCTACCTGGAATTTTCTGTATTTAACATGTTTATGGTGAGACTCGTTACACTCCTAATTTGAATTTAATAAATAGCTCTGTTGCAGTCAAAATTTATTTAGTGGTCACGGAATTATGTGTTGTATTGTATACCAAACTTATGATAAAAATTCTTTTCGATGTTTTAAAAATTATTATCATGAAATCCCCTATACGATCTCCTATATACGATTGTGGCAAGGGCGATCGCCTCGTATCGTAGTTACAACCACCGAAGTTGTAGTAATTTTTATTTTTGAACTTTTTTTCAAGACAAGACCCAAAGGGATCCACTAAATTGCAATCTGACCGAGTCAGTCTTATTTTAATTAATCAAAAATTTGCAGACAACCAATTACAACTGGTACATCTGTAGTTGGCCTTAAGTACCGTGACGGAGTTATCATATCCGCCGATACACTAATCTCCTACGGATCATTGGGCAGATATCGAAACATTGATCGTGTATTTAAGGTTAATGATCAAACCATTATTGGAGTTGGCGGTGACTATGCCGATTTTCAATATATAAAACGATACATCGACCAAAAAGTGACCGAGGATTTTTGTTACGATGATAATATTGAACTTAAACCGAAATCTCTGTACAATTGGTTGACAAGAGTCATGTACAATAAACGAAGTCGTTTCGATCCACTGTGGATTGATATTATTGTTGGTGGTATGCAAAATGGTGAACCATTTTTGGGCCATGTTGATATGAGAGGACGGGCATATGAAGCAAATGGAATTTCGACCGGTTATGGTAAACATTTGGCTTTGCCTTTTTTACGAGAACGTATTGAAAAACCGGGTGAACTACCAACTAGCGATGAAGCTGTTGAGCTTGTAATTTCATTTATTTGTTTATAGTTAATTTGATTGATATAACGAAATTTATTTGGTTAGATTAAGAAAACTATGGAAATTCTATTCTATCGTGATTGCCGAACTGTTTCTCAGTATACACAAGCTGTATGCATGAAAGATGGTGCAAAAGTGGAAGGTCCATTTAATGTTGCACAAAACTGGTCAATGGCTAACTTGTCAAGTGAGTGAATGTAAGATTGTTTTTTTTTTCTTTAATATTGCAACATAAATTGAAATTTTTTCTATAATAAATTTAAAATAATGTGAATTAATTTTTTTTTAAATTTTGGAATTTATTTCCAATGCAGCAATATACAATTTAAAACAATAATTAACTAAACATTTCATATATCCAAAGTAAGATTAGGACTGTAAGGGTACGTAAAACACAGTAAACGCCGGTACCGCTTGTACAAAATCCTAGAACAAATGTTTTTCGCGATACAAAAAGACAAAAAATATAACCTATTAGAATTTTGAAATCGAAAAAAATTCCATACATACATCGACAACATTTTAAAAAAGAACCATTATCTACTCAGGGAAAAAGTCAAATATCTTAGTAACGATGCACCCTAGAGCAAAATGATGTAATTATCATTTTAATGTAGTTTTTAACGTTCTATAACTTTTTCTAATAAACTTTTCCTCTGAAAGTTCAACTAACGTCGTGAAACAACATTTTATCCAAAAAAAAAAAAAAATTAGCAAATTGCATAAATTTAGGGGCCATTGTGGCAAAGGAAGATCTCAAAATATCACTCATCATAAGCCAACTTTTCCGCAATAGTACAATCCTTGCAAATCAGTTTGAATTTTTCCCATACAACAACGCCTCAGGCTGTTGTAATCTCTCAAAATACGAGATATGTATGTCTATATCTATTTCTTACATATTTCCTATTGCTGATTTCTACTCTGATCATTTCTGCAGGTGATAGTTGATTGATTAATGATATCACCCGTTTTCATATCAATATCGATTAAAAAGTAGATTTTGGAAAAAGTGGTTTGGTTTCTAGGCCGACGAGATGTCTTTAAATGAACGACTATGTCAGTAAGGTAAAGACATGTCTAAAGATGTGTTCATTGAAAGATTTTGACTATATAAAATAATATAAATGTCATAATGAATAAATTATATGTATATATATATATTATTATAGATAGTTCTTAGTACAAAATAATAAAATTATCAATTTTATGATACACAATCACACAAAACACTTACACGTCACGACATTACAATTTTTTTTAAAAAAAAAATGACTTAATCTTTATTTAAATACATTTCTTTGTTGAAAATATTTTTTGAATGTTGTCAGGCCATTATATTATTTCCCGCTACAATACCAAAATAGTTTAGATTAAAATCGTCTCCGAATAAAATTTCCTCATCACTATTAACGTTCATGTTAACACCCAATTCTATCGGATCAATTTCAGTTACATAGAAATCATTTCCAATTTCATTTCTACCAGCACGTAGTCCACATTCACGTACAATTTGTTCTTTTGGTACAGGATTTAAATAATCTACAAATTTATATTCGTTAATTAACGATTTATTTAAAAAAAAAAATCACCAAATTATTAAATACCTGATTCCAATACCGAACTGTTTTCAAATTGACATGTTGGCTGATTTATAACTTGAACTTCTACCGTTCTTCGTACACCATTTAAAATTTCCTCTGCCGATCGTTTTAAATCTTCCGAATTCATTGTATCAATATGCTGATAGGTATTCTGATATAAAAGAATTGATGATTTTAAATTACCCCGAGTCTGTACAAACAGTAAGTACCGAAAATTCTTACCTTATATATATTTGGCTCCGGAGAAAGTGAATTTCTTCTGTCTATTAACTCAATATTTGATGCAGCTATAGCGGCTTCATCATACAAAGATGTTGGTGAATCGGTTGCTTGACGAGATGGTGAATTTAAATTTTCCATTTTGAAAAATAAATCAAATCGTTGTTTTTTCTAAAAGGCACAAAAATAATTGTTATCAATTGTCATATCTATAGCAAATAATTTATTTATTTACGTGTTCCCATGCTAATATATTTGCTTCCGAATCTCTAGTCGAAATTGTCCATAAATGACCAGCTCCTTGGGCAGCTTTGCTACCTTTTCGAAAATGTGGATTTATAGATAGATTATGGCGTACGGAATTTTTCCATCGATCATCGTTTGATTTGTAAAATGGAAATCGATCTCTGTAATTATTATAAAAAAAAATTTAATTTTCGGCAATGCTACTACAGAAGTATTTAGTTATGACAGGGCAACATCGCGTCAAAAACAAGTAGTTCTCTATAAATAAGTTATATGACTGGGTTCGGCAATGGTCTCTACTTTAAAAGGTTATCTTCTTAAAAATGCATACCGATACCGATCTCTGCCATCTGATTCTGAATTTTAATTTTCTAAAAGAATTTCTTCTCAGTTACTACTCAATCAGTTCTGGCGTGCTCAGGTATCTCTAATTTGTAAAAAAATTTGTTAGCACAACACCCTCCATTTTCGATATTTCCACGATTTGCTATCCATGTAAATAATAATCAAACAATCACCGTATTAGGAAATACTCATCGAAATTACAGTCCAACATATCGACTTTGTAAGAGATTCTCGTTTTTTTTTCTAATTCTCACAACTTTATCGTTTAAAGATGAATTTACTCAATCCGCTTACTAGTTCAATTCCGTTCTTACCTAGTATCTGGAACTATTTAATTGTTTTAGTAAAACAAACATTCCTTTCAGTACAGAAATTGAATTGAATTGCTTTCTCGGTGAACTAATAATGTCTTTATAATGAGATATTGACGGTACGGGGTTCGAATTATCTAGACAAAATGTTCAAATTTTACTAAATCGAAAACAAATAAATACAGAATATAATATTAAAAGTTAAAATAAACCAGTAAAGAAGGAAAAATTGGCTACGACGATTATAATATACCCCCGTATATCAGTACTTGTTTATTATTTACAACTTTGTACGTGTCTATTTTCTGTCTGTACAATAAATATAATTGGGTAAATAGAATAAAAATGATTAAAAATTCTAGAAATGACATAAAATTGATTGTACGTACGGTACATAACGGTATTTCGTGGAACTTTTTAGTCTATGAATGAAATTATCATTTTTTTATTCTCTATTCATTTTTTCCGTAATCTAAATACTTTTCGAGTAAATTCTAGAAATTCAATGAAATTGATTGAAGCGCCATAACGCTAGATCGTACAACTTTTTGGTCTATGAAAGAAATCTTCATTTTTGTATTCTCTATTATTGTTGTCATATTCATTTTTCAAGGGGCGTTACAAACTCCGTATAAAAGTTATAATACCCTTGATTAATATCAGGTCGTTACACTGATAAAATTTTGAAATAAAATACAAGGAATTTCAACACAAGTTCATACAAAGGATTTATGTACTTCCTCCTGTATTTCCTTTAGTATACACGTATGTAGTATAGTGATTCCACATAATTACATTCGACAGTTATCTCTTTCGTAAATATTTGCAAATTATTTATTAACAAAATAACGGTTGGATAATAAAACAAAACATTTATAAATCCCCATACTAATTTTATGCTTATTTCTCAAATCAAAACATACAATGCTTAGATATAATTATTCATTTCAATATTTTCCATAAAAATAAAATTCAAATTAATTTTAAATTATTACTACCCCATATAGATGTAATAAAAAAAAAAAAACCCACCCGACATTAATCGTTAATATAAATATTATTGTAGAATATACATTCCAAAACCATTATATCAACAACAAAAACAACCAAATGTTGCGTGCAAGGTGCTTTCATATAGAAATATAAATCGACCCCTAAAAATTCTAGGCGTTTAATGCTTATTCATAACTCAAACCCATGCCAAATAGTATTATGCTAGAAATACTGTACATACATATATAGTAGTTACAAGTAGTATATATTATATATTTCTATATATTCATTTTAATATATTATTATTATTCACACAGTTAATAGTTAATCGAATGTCCATAACCAATTATCAAGCAATTTGCCACGTGACAGACTTTTTAAATGCACCTTTTTCACGGGCCACTGATTTGATACCCCTCCTGCCTGGTCTATATGATTGTGCTATGTGTGTGTGAAAATGCTACATGCACTTAGCATGTTTTATAAATTGTTTCATTAATGGTTTTTACTTAAATGTAATAAAAATGATTGTTCGTTTAATGTAATTGCTTTATAAGGTTTTTGTTTTTTTTAAAAAAGAAAATTTTTTATTTAAAATTTGTCATATATGTACAGACATACTAACATACCTACCTACCTACCTACAGCTATAGATATGTATATTATTAAAACTATTTCGAAAATTTGGTCGTCTCCTCTACTTCTCTGTTAGTCAGTAAATCAAAACAAACTGTTCAAGACAAGCTACAAACGCTACGGTATAGATGAAAAGTCTCTGTGTTTTTTTTTTTTTTTTTTTTTGCTTTATGAAGTTGCTTCGTGACTGGTACGAAGTATTGATGTTTTTTGTGGAGTTGAATAAAAGCCCACACTATAAATTTGTATAGAAGCCGTATATTTATAATACTAACCGAACGAAATCCATAATATAAATATAAAAAAAAAAAAAACATTTTGATTTGTGGTTTTTGAGGAAATATTTTGTGTGCAATTAATTTTTCTGGCCAGTTATAGTCGAAAACAGTTTTATTGCATAGACCAGACCATACCAGACAGTTTAGGCCTTAGTTTAAACTTCGGAAATATGATGTATCAATATTATCTATATCACTATCTGGAGAACTTATTACTGACACCAGTAATAAAAATTCTGAAACAAACATGACAACATTACTGATCGTACTCTGTTCATAGTACTGGTACTCTTTTTGACCTATGTCTAGTAAACACCAAAAGAACAAGAGCTCAAAAAAAAACTTCTAAAGAATACTCTTATATGGTGTTCTGATTAAAAAACATTCTTTTCTTATTGCTTTTCATGGCTTTTTTAAACGTTTAAAGTATTTCTAGACTAGAGCATGTATCAGAAGTGTTCTTTATAAAGAATTCAAAAGTGAAAAGTAAGATCAAAGTCAAGTTTTATCTCTTTCTTTTACATACTTTTTTTCGTACAAAAGTGTAGTGTATTTAATTCTTCGGAGGTTCTTTACGTTCTTCGTTCACTAAACATAACAATTTCGTTCGTCGGAACCATTCTTTTCACATTTTTGTTTTTATGTATTTCGACGAGGGCTTCAAGATGTTTTTTATCATTCTATTAACTAGATTTAACTATTCTTTGTAAAGAATTCTTATAGAAATCTAGTTACCGTCCATCAATACCTGAAAATGGTTCTGTTAGAATGAAAATAGACTCTAATGGGATTCTTTTCATTAAAGAACGGTCAGTTGATAGAATTCTTAAAGAATTTATTTAAGAAAGCTTAAGGAATAGGTCAACTCATGTACCTTTCATTATTTAATGAAGAATCAGTGGAACGATAACAGGCGAATTGATTTTGCCAGAATCATGACCAATATTCTCATAATGCAACAGAAACAATAGCAGAACATTAAAAAACAAAAGCCATTTTCGCACAATAGAGATGAATCAGGACTAACATTTGAGGGTCAGAATTCAAAGTGACGAAATAAGAGAAAGATGTGAAATTAAAGATGTAATAAGATATTCCAGACAACGAAGACGGAAATGGCAGGACCATATTAGCAAAATGGCCAGCATGATCGCGAAAATTGGCAAAAATAGGCATTCCAAACGGGCATCGCAGAAGAGAAAGATCAAAAAAATGTTCGTACATGTCATGGACGTCTGGATCACAGGAGGAAAGAAAATAACGAGACTTAGTCTGAAATTTCCAACAACAAAAAAGTATCAGTACTTTGATCGTATGTCTTAATGAAATAATTAGTTATAAAGATCTAAAAAAGATGGTCATGTTAAAACATTAAAACGTTTCTATTTTAATAACAAATTAATTTAATTTTATAAATTTTACGGTAATTCTGTCATTAGATTATATCAGTGACAAAAAGTAGCTTAAGTCTTAGTTATTTTAAATGGACTTTAAGCTATTTAAACTTTTTACCACAGAATGCAGAATTGGAAAATAAAGAATTGTTTTCTTTTTTGTTTCTATGAAATATCATAAATAATAATACAATATCTAGTAATCTAGATAATTAAAAAAAAGTCTAATAAATCGCCATTTTATATATACAAAAGTAAATAATGCGCATGCCCAAAATTTTGCCCTGCCCTTATAATATATATAATGATATACTTTCCATGTAAATGAAAGTATATAAATGATATGTATATATATACCTAGGTATAAATATCTATATTTTCCATTTTCCACCTATATCATATCAGTAGTGCTTTCCGCAAAATAATTTCTTCTGTCATTTTCAAGTAATGACCCAGTATATAAAACCATAGGTACACTACCCAACTATAATAGTGATTTATGTTACTATATAGTCGTTGAAAGTATATGTATATATATATATATATTTATCGTATTTTATACCTATTCTAAATACATGGCATAAATCCAACATTTTGAATTGGTAATAAAAGAGTATAATAGATATAGGAGGATATAGAGGCAGTTGATATACAAACATTATGTATGTATGTATATATATGTACATAACTACAAGGGTAAATTACATGCTGGCCAAATTGGCTAGTTTTTCGTTCCATCCGATTGGCTGGTACTTTATTGTAAGTATATACAATATTGAAAATGAAAATAAAAAATACCACCAGCTTATTGGCTACTATTTTATCCCTTCTTTAGTTTTTCATCGTACAATATACGGTTTTTCATATTTAAGTATTTTAGTTGGTTTGGAAAATTTTTTGTACAATGGTGAAGCAGGAAAATTTTATCACGAATAAAATTTGGTCAATAGCCGCAGGTACATACACCCTACAGAAGTTTTTTACAATAATGTATGTAGCACACAATGCACCATGATGCATGATTATGACTTTTGCATGTCATAGCAGTTAATTGATTGAAGACGGAAAACTTTTAGACATATTTTCTTTTTATACGATTTGACGGAAAAAACTTATATCTGTAGATTCTAGATTCTGGATAATTAGTTAGGTTGTGAAATAATTTCGTCTTCAATTAAAATAGCAAAGTTGGGCAAAAACAATTTTTTGTAATTAGAATTTCGGTTTGTTAATTTCAACATTTGTTGCAGTGATGAGTACGATTTCTCTTCGAGGTGGCCATTTTCCATTTTCCAATTTATTATTTTGTTAATAGTTAAAACAAATTTAAAAGGATTTAATAATAACCAGTAATTTATATTTATAGGATTCAATCAATATACAGTAGTAGGCGTTCAAAAAGATGAATGCCTTAAAACATGAACTACCCGAAAAAATGAACAACATTTCGTTTGTATGGGAATTCCAAAAAAACATGAACAATTTTATATTTCATTTCATTTTTGCGTATTTATTACTTCTACTTATCTCATTTACACTAACTAAGAGTGGTTTTGAAGTGCCATAACGGCAGGTTTTGGAAGTTTTTGGTCTATAGGTAAATGAATTCTTCATTTTTCTATCATTTTCGTTATATTCATTTTTTCCGTAATCTAAATATTTTTTAAGTAAACGATTAAAAACCCTAGAAATGACATAAAATTGGTGTTCCTTTGTCTGCACTGATGTTTTCAATTCACTTACTCGAAGTAACCACTAAATCGGTGGCTGCCAAAAAAACGTATTATTCACCACCAACAGCGCCGAGTCGAAAAAATCCTGCCCGTTTTTATCAGTTCGGTATATGTTTGGTGGCTACACCGAGAGTACGATATTTCTACACCGTATTTGGCGACGGAGAAGGTCTGTAGTCTGTAGTGTAATATATAATTTGTCAAAGTGTGTGTTCTCGTTTTTTTTTATATTGACACCAGCACAGAATTTTAACCTTTACTGGCTACACCATGACGACAATTTGACAATTATGTAACGGTTTGGTAAGTACCGAGTAAGTAAATTGAAAACCATACTATTTGTGCCATTAAAACAACAACAAAATAAAAATTTAGTTTACTGCCTATAACACCCTCAAAATCAATTTGTAAAAAAAGCGTTTTATTATAAAATGGATTGATTGAATTTCACTTACACTTACTAAGAAATAAAAACTTTTCATTTAAAAACATGAACACCCCTGATTTTATTTTGTTTATGTTTTTGAACGTCTACTGTATTTGTTTAATGAATCACTTATTCCGTTTGAGGTTTTTCAAATTCCGAAAGTGATCCGGCAAAAAATTACAAAACAATCAAATGATCAATAAGTAATATCATTAAAAAAAATCGAGACGCAACTGATTCTTTTTGAACCAAGTTTAATATTATGAGTCATCCAGACACGTGATAAGAGTTTTTATCGGAATAATATAATAGAAAAGGATACACCACTGGTTGCTGAATAAACTAAATTTAAAAATATATTTTCTACTAAAAAGTTATTCACTTTAATTATTTCTGTGGCCAAAAGTCATAGTGGCTTAAGTGCTTTTAAGCCAAAAAATGAGTTTTCAAAAGAACGGACTTCTAAATTGTCCAATTTTTTATTTCGTCTTTACCGGATTTTCAATTTGTTTTGATTTGATTTGATTTTTTATTTGTAATAATGGCTTGAATAGAATTTTTAAATCACAGCATTTTATTTATGGAATCAATGCTATTTTCTATACAATAGAAAAAACTTATTGTAATTTCATTTAATCTTTTCTTTAAGACGGGTCGAAATATTAAAACTGCTCTACTAAAAACTTGCAATTTTTCAGATAAGCCACTATTACATGTGGTCACAAATTTAAATTATTTTGAAATACTCACGATATCCACTGATATATTCCAGATACAGTCAGCTCTCCTTTATCTTCTAGTGCATATTCTATTAACTCTGTATAGGTAAATGGTGGTTTCTTTGGCCTAGTTATTAATAAATTAATTATTTTGTACTTCAAAATTCTCTAAAACAAACGCCACTTACAATTTATGTGTATTTTCTATAACAACGTTTTCAGCTACAACCATATCACATTCTTCAATTTCAGTAGCTGTTGCTTCCTGAATAATTTCGTCTACTTTTAATCCTGTTTCTGTTCTTGAACGATTCACTTCAGGTGATAGGTGAGGCAAATCGTCCAATTTATAATTAAATAGCCATGACAAATTTTTGTCATCCGAATCCTCCTGGGTGCCTTAAATATTTATTAATTTTATGTGAAATATAATAAAAGTTTGGTGGATGAATTTTGAAACGGTCGAAAAAGTTTTCATATAACCAACAGTCTCAAAACCACGAAAAATTAGTGCCCACAGCCTTCATCATAATATATTGGCCTCATATTGGCCGGTGTCGATTGTTAATAATAGGTTTTAACTAACATAATTATTTATAAAATTAGGAAATGTTTAAACCCCAAACAAAACAACAATCAAATTTGCGTCGCACAGTAATTTGCTCAGAAAACGTTTACATAAAAGTAAACTACGTTTAACGCGCGGGATAGATTCTAGAAAATTGTCGCATTATACGATTTCAAATGGTCTTATACGAAGGAAGTTGTGGTTCAAAATATAATAGAACAGAATTGAATTATAAAACCGTCTCTCCTGAATCATTACCATCAAAAGCTTAAACAGATTAGAATAGAATAAAATAGAAATACAGTGCCAGTCTCCAGCACATAAAAACCACCTAGATAGTAAATCTTCCGAGTTTAGTCAGTTTAGAAGTTAGAAATAGCCTAATTAGGGCTGGTTCTTCCATACACAGTAGGTAGAACAATCGAGATAGGAGCCCCAGTCAAGCAAAAGAGTCAAAAATTGGCCTGGACAAAAGAGAAAGTGTTTATGGCGATTCAATACGTCCCTTTTTTCCGGTGGGCCTTAAATATGAGTTTTAAGATAATTTCAGAATCGAGAAATCTAAGAGAGAATTTATTTTATTTTACTCAGGCTTTTTTCCAGAAGCAGCTTTCCAATTTCTTATGAAGCTTAAATTCTTTGTCTCTTAAATCAAATCGAATCGAAGATCCGTTTTATCTAATAGCTTCCAGAAACCAATAAAGAACTTTTAGATTAAGGCGTTGGATAGTGTTGCTAATAAAAGGATACGCTCATAATAGGAATTTTTTAATTCTTCCCTATATTGTCTTTTATCCATATCCGGAGAACAAGAACACAGAAAAATCCAAAAAAATTATTGATCAATCCCGATTATTATATTAAGCCCCGGCAGTTTTATAGTTACATCGGTTCGTAACAAATGTGATTAGGAAATTTCGGCCATTTTTTCTTCTTTTCAAATCAAATATATTTGGAGTGGTTAGGAGAACTAAGTGATTTTGATATTAGATTATTGAACTGTACCTAACATGTTCATCTGATTTTGGAAAAACTCTTTGTTTAAAAAATTAAAGAAATAAACTTACTTGGCACTGTTTCTGTTGATTGTTTCGATGATAAAGATTCCCCGTTATCCTGTGGTATTGTAACAACTTCACTTGTACTATAATAAAAATGTCTCTGATCTAAATCCAACAGTTCAACATTATTCCAAGTTGTATCCAATTCCGGATTATAGTTCACATAATTTGCTTCCGATATAATGGCATTTTGTACCGGCATTAAATTATTGTCAAACATTATATTAACATATTCCACATTTTCATTTTGTTCCACATATTTATTGGTGTAAATCAATTCCATTGGCTCTTTATTGACCATAGAATTACCGTCACACTGATCATATGATCGTTTAAATGTTTTCGATTGTGGATGGCCGTCCGAGTACTCATAGAAACATTTACGCTTTAAATTTGCACAACGATTAAGTTCTTGATGAACGGAAGGCTTTAGCATGCCCACATTTTCACCGGTTGTACTATGCATAATTTTATTGTTTTGTTTTTGTCCTTAATTTAATCACTTAACATCGAAAACTCTCTACTGTTGGAATGGCAAGAAAATAATAAATTTCCATAGGTGACAAAGCAAAATGTCCGTTAAACAGAAAAATAATTTTAAAAAAATCAAAACTTTTCTATTGATTGTACTTCTTATCCACGATCCAAGTGCATCATTGAAAAGCCAAACTTCAACTGAATTTTCCTAGGTTTGCTAAGGTTTTTTTTTTTTTTCTGTATATGCTTCTTAAATGTTTGTTGTTGTTGTCATTCATGCGGAAAATTTTACATATATTCGGCGCATTTGTTCTAAGCAGGGTAGTAGATTGATGTTCTAAATGAGAAATTCATTCTATTTCCGATTAAATGCGCAGGTGCTCCAGTATGTATAGGTAAGGTACATAAGTTCTCGTACCCACAGCCAAACTACTAACTATCATTTTCACCCAAATATTTTATAATAAACAATTTTTTATAAATTATTATAAATAAATAATATTATTGACAATTTATGGTTTTATGTACTATTCATTCATGTATGAAATATATATTGTAGGTACATAGGTGGTGGGTATACTAACTATATACTCGTATGCTATACCTAAAATGTGACTTATGTTGATTGCAGGTTCATACATATATTTGTTCTAGAACATCTGGAACATCTTTTGTATAAAGAAGTATTCTCCAAGCTTGAATTGAATTGTATTGCAATTTTAGGATAAAACTAATTAAAAAATGAACTTTTAAAAGGTAGAAAAATTATCAAATCTATAACATTTAGGTCACATACGTTTTAATTTAACCCTAATCCTACCCAGATGTGTGTTTGAGACACATTTCATTTTAAAAACTCTCCTACTCATTTAATTACGTATATTACAATGTTGATGAATTTCAGTATGTGCTGGGAATTATTCTGTCTGATCTCCATTGGAATTAGTAAATAGTACCCATAGGTCACACCCGTAATTAATTGAAGTGGCTCTTTAATTAGTTATCTACGGTTATAGTACCTCAATAACCTCAAGAACAATGAAACGTAAATTATGTACATTTATCGAGAGGTAATTAATCGAGGAATACTTGAGATACTCGATATTAATTCCAATGATATTCCCGTCAATCAACTAGAATTCTTGTGTACAGCTTCAAGTCACATACAAAATTGAATATTCTTTAACAGTTCTCTATTATTTTCATTTTATTTTATTGATGTCAATTTTCCAGGCAATAATTAGAAGAAGAAAAAAATTAAAAATTCTATAGCAGCTGATTTACCATTCCACAGTTTATAAAGATTTCTATTATAGTACAAATATTTCTTACAGAATTTCTCATTCATCATCTATAAATTTCCAAATTTTAGCTTCCCCATCATCACTGGTGGACAACAATAAACCATCTGTTGTAGGATTCCATTTAACGGTATTAACATCCTGCGAATGTGCCTGATATTGGGCGGCTATCTGCTGAAATATTGGTTGATTTTTAGTAGAATTTTCTGCCTCTTTAAATATCCGTACGATATCATCACCGCAAGCGGTTGCAATTAATCCAGTATTCGGACACCAAGCAATATCGTAAACACTTCGTGTATGATTACCGGAAATTGTACAGACACATTTCCATACAGTTTCATTGTCAGGTGTCGCAATGCCCTCATCATTACCAGGTTCATAGGCTTGCCAAATTTTTACCGTACGATCATCGCTACATGAAGCCAATCGATTTCCGGTACCATCAAAAGAAATACTCCAAACGGTAGATGAGTGACCGTTTAATGTGTCAACGCATATCCAATCACTGTCTGCTGCATCTTCTTTGAATATTTTGATTGTGTTGTCGTAACTACATGAGGCCAATATGTCTAGGAATGGATGCCAAGTGACCTGGGAATTTTGTTATTAATTCAATATAAAAGTGGTTTGAAATCGATATGATTTAGACCAGATCCTTGCCAAAATAATAATTTACCTTTTTTACATCTTGTGTATGAGCATTCAAAACGGCTGCACATTCAAATTCATCTTCACCGGCAACCTCCCATATCCATACCGATTTGTCACGACTACATGTTGCCAATAAATTACCCGATTTCGACCATGCAACACTTTTAACTTCATTTTCATGTCCTTCTAAGGTTGCATTGCATTCAAATTCCCCTATTACAGAAAAATACAAAAATATATTTTAGGGAAATACACCAAAATCAACATTTTACCAGATTTCTTATCCCAAATAGCTGTTGTCGCATCAAAACTAGCCGATGCCAAATATTGTCCGCACGGTGACCACGAAACATCCCGAATCGTTCTTGCATGACCATCCGATAATATTGTTTTGGTTATCCAACGATTTCCTTCGTGTGACCAAATTCGTATCGTTTTATCTTCGCCACATGTTGCTATGAGATTATTGTTTGGATACCATGATGCTCCCCATACTCTGCCTCTGTGTCCGGTTAGGACTTGTTGAATTTCTAGCTTAGGCATAATTCTTTTTTTGGTTTCTTGAAAAATATAAAAATAGTGGAGGATCAATTTACAGAATGAGAATATAAGGGATACAAAAAGCACCCAAATTAAAAAAAAATGAAAGTTAACCCGAATTACCCCAGATCAGCGGTTTTCAAGTTGTGGCGGGCGTACAGACAATTAATCAGGAGGCGTAGACAATTAAGCATTAAAAACATACATAATACTAAATCGTTATTGTTTGAATTAATTTTCTTTCATTTGGTATAGGATAAGTTCGGGATAGATGGTCTAGCAAATTTAAAACAGCTAATAAAATTTAGATTTGCCGTTATTTACTCTAAATTTTTATTCAAATATAACTGTGAAATGAACAAATAACAAAATTTTATTAAATAATCTCCATATTATGTTAATTTAATTTAAAAAAAAAACTTCATGCCATCTATCCCTAGTATGTCGGGATAGATGGTCTAGTCTTCAGTGATAAATGGCCTCTTATTTTTTATTGCGCTTTCTGCTGTTATCACGCATATTTAAGTAATTAGTGCGAAGTGCATCTATCCCGGCAGACCATCTATCCCGGACTTAACCTATGAATAAATTTTTTTACTACACATTAAAAATGTCCTTATATTATTTTATCTAATTAGGGGGGCGACCAGAATTTTTTTTTATCTTTTAATGTGGGGCGCAGTAACATAAAGTTTGAAAATCACTGAGCTAGATCATCGGACGGCAAGAAATGATAGTATTAGAAGACCTTGAATGAGTAAGAATGGAATAAATCAAGAATTTAGAATATGCACTTGACAAAGATGAGACAGATTCAAACTACATAGAAGTAGAAAAGAACAAAAATAGAATGAGTTGCGACGATGAATACGCTGTAATTAATGGACAAAGAACAGAGTCAAGATCTTCCTTTCATTTTAGGGCCTATTTCAGAGTTATTCCTAAAACGCAATAAATTTAAATCACTTTTTTAGTTTGTATATATTTTTTTATTGATCATTGGCATCTGTTTCAATTCAAAATGGTTAAAAAAAAAATAATGTAAATACATAATATTTGGCCAAAAGACCTTTGAGGTCTGTCCAATAAGGACTCATAATTATTATCCCCCATTACCATTATTATAAAAAATATAAAGAACTATTACTTATCATTAAATCTAAGTATTCGTGTGAGCATCGTCGTAATACAAGGAATTTGTTTTTGCTTGTGCATCATTGGATTATCTGGCGAATTTGATTCAAAATCAATAGCAACACGTTGATTGACAAATGTAAGCAATGTAAGGATATCGTACTTTTTCCCATTTTTATGTAATTCATGACACAAACACTGCATAAACCAAGATCCTTTTTGTGTATTACGCCACGAATAGAATCCCGGTATTGTTGAATAAGCAATCAAAAAATCTGCATGCACCGGTATTCTATAGCTCATTGATGAATCATCAGTTTCCGTCCGTCTTAACATTACACCACCATCCAATTGATCGCCTTGACATGCCTGGATAAAAAACAATTTCGGTTTTC
Source organism: Platyura marginata (assembly GCA_026745375.1). Classification (NCBI taxonomy): domain Eukaryota; kingdom Metazoa; phylum Arthropoda; class Insecta; order Diptera; family Keroplatidae; genus Platyura; species Platyura marginata. The sequence goes on along the minus strand of JANSTT010017716.1, from coordinate 22,961 downwards.
CGGCTAATGTAGGACAATTGGTTGCCGTAAAAAAATTCCAAATTGAATCTAATTTATATTGACAATCTCGAGCATAAATATATCCCAATTCACCATGTGATAGTATTGCGATCAGTAAACAATCATTATCGGTATGATCTGTTTTAGAAATTCTTTCCAATTCATAATGAATCTCTTTGAGTTTTAGGTCCTTGTACGTCGATACCTTAAAGTGAAGATTGGTGAGTTCTTCAGACAAATTCTCACAATCAACATTTGTGCCGGCTCGTGAATTTAATGATGTTACATCAAAATGTTCATGATTAAATATCATGGCAATACCCCGTTTTAAGTGGGTCATATTGTATTCCGAAGCATATCGTTCAACGGGCATTTTTGCCACTTTTGATGCAGATATCACTCCTATATTTCCCCATGCATCTCCATCGTCTTTTGATTTTTTTTCACTCATAATTATAATGAGGTTTTTGTCTACAAAACATAAATTTTTGAAAAATCGTACAGCAAAACAATTTCTTATTGATAGACACACTCACTTATATTTTAGAACTCTTGAACTTATGTAGATGAAATGTACGATCGTTTTTTTTTGCCCGCAACCCCCTCAACTAAGAAGTCACCACTGGCGACCTTTATTTGCCTTAAAAAAAGAAACAACAATAAAACTTATAACTCTGGAAGTTAAGTAATACCTAGACTTATTAATTCCTGCTTATATATAGAAAAGTAACTACACGTAAATGGGTGATTGATCCTCAGGAAGGGCAGAATGTTAGAGATACAATTACCTTATATGGCTTAATTGAACGATGAGTAATTTCTTGTTAGAAATATTGACAAGCAGCAAATGTGACATTGTAGTGTAGTTTTACACACACTGTGCCACAATTGAGGTTAAATTGTATAAACAAATTATCTAAAACTAAATCTAAGCGGATCACGACTTTTAATTATCCCAAATAGGGGTCTACATAAGTATTTAAATTTTATAAACTACTACATAGTATTTATGTTGAGTTGGTTGCCCCCTCGAGTGCTTATTTTGATGAAATAAGTACCTCAGGTACTATAAAAAAAATATTTTCTTTAACTAAATTATAGAAAACTTACAATTTGTTCCTAATCTTAAGTACTTCACTTTAAAACAAACGTATTATAAAAGATAAACGAACAAATTACGCAAAATTAATAAATTCAAATGAAAATGTCAAAAAACACGATTATAGCAAAGTTCATAATTTTTATTAAAAATCCCGTCTTCCCGTCAATAAAAAAGTTTATAAATTTCTAAATTAATCCTAAAATGTTTCGGCTCTCATCATTCAATTTCAGAAATTTTAGTGAATGCACCCTCAATTTCTTATGTAATGGCAACACTGATGATTTGTAGCAACTGTCATGGTGCCATCTCAATCGCTACTGTTTTATTACACGTGCGTTAGAAATTAATTTTTTTTTTGTTTTGAATACTAAAATATTAAAATTGTGTTGTAAATTATATAAAATATAATAATAATAATTTAATAAAGTAAATAATGTCCTCATCATTTTTTATAAAATCAAAATCGAAAGGTGAAAAGCGAAAGGTAAGTAATTTATTTTTGTAGACTTGGTCAGTGGAATTTTGGTGGTTTCCCCAACTTTTTATTCAGACAATTCTATAATAGAACTCAATGAAACAGTAATATTCAATAGCCTAAATTCTTATTTTGATATTAAGATTAATTTCACTACTTAATGGAAGATCCATTAACATCCCGCTTTTTTTTTATTGAAAACTTTAAAACCACTCAATGAAGAATTCCAGAATTACGGCATTGCTTTAAATGTTTTTTTAACAAAAACTTGGTTAAAATGACCTTTAGAAATTGAACTAATAAAGAAGTTTCCGCGTTGTTAAAATTAGTTCAATAAGTGTAACCAAAATTCTTCAACTAATTTATCTAATTTAAGGTTTCGAGTTTTAGATACCCTTGATCTAACAAATACCTAACTTAATAAAATAATTATACACGTCAAAAATATTCCTATCATTACAAATAATAATTTTCTTGTTTTAGTTCTCGAAGGGAAAATATGACAAAACCCAATCAACACGTGAGAAAAAACCCAAAGCCGATGATGAAGAAATTCCCAGTGAGGATGAAGAAGACGAATTAGAAAATGGTACTGAACCGAATATAGTTTTTTCGGATGAAGAAGATTTACAAACTCCTCAAGATGCACGATTACGATTGGCAAAAAAATATCTCGAAGAAATTGAAAAAGAAGAAAAATGTCGAGCAGAAGACAAGGAGTTACATACAACTATAACACAACGTCTCAATGAAGAATATTTGGATAGTGTGGGTAAACTACGGAGAAAAGTTGCCGATGAGTATGTCGGTTACGATGATGGTAAGACACGAAAGCTTAAAAGTAAACTGCAGAAACTTCCAATTACTTGTATTTGCGTATCGGCGGACAATAAATTTTTGTTTAGTGGTAGCAAAACTCAATTTGTTGTCAAATGGAATTTGATCGAATTAAAAGCTGTCGGATTTTTTGATTGTACATTAGCCAAACAGCCTTCGTCTAATAATGTTAGAAAAAAGCATAGACCTCAAATTTGGGCACTGGCATTATCTTCCGATTTCAAATATTTGGTAAATATTTTAAATTTTAAGTTAACCACCCAAAAGTTATAACTTTCTCTAAATAGGCTGTAGCAGCGATGGATACCTTAATTCAAATATGGTGCCCAAAAACACTACAATCTTTGCACACTTTTCAAGGTCATCGAGATACCGTAACAGCGTTAGTTTTCCGAAAAGATTCCCATCAACTATATTCAACTAGCAAAGATCGATCGGTTAAAGTTTGGTCACTCGATGAAATGTCATACATAGAAAGTTTGTAAGTAAACTTGCAAGCTGTTTAAATTTCTGCATAAATATTCAGCAGTGTTTTTCATTTCCAGATTTGGTCATCAATCATCAATAACAGATATTGATGCTTTATCTCGTGAACGAGCAATAACAGCCGGTGGTTTTGATTGTACAATACGAATTTGGAAATTAGCCGAAGAATCACAATTAATTTATAATGGCCACAAAGGAAGCATCGAAAATATTAGATTATTGAATGAGGAAAATTTTCTATCATCTGGCAATGATGGGTAAGTACTTTTTACTATTTGGTATATATTTAGTTTAGTAAATTTGGCGAGGTTATGTTTGGTTCCTTATAAAGTCTATGTAAATCCTTAAGCACATTATTCCTGCTTATATATAGAAAAGTAACTACACGTAAATGGGTGATTGATCCTCAGGAAGGGCAGAATGTTAGAGATACAATTACCTTATATGGCTTAATTGAACGATGAGTAATTTCTTGTTAGAAATATTGACAAGCAGCAAATGTGACATTGTAGTGTAGTTTTACACACACTGTGCCACAATTGAGGTTAAATTGTATAAACAAATTATCTAAAACTAAATCTAAGCGGATCACGACTTTTAATTATCCCAAATAGGGGTCTACATAAGTATTTAAATTTTATAAACTACTACATAGTATTTATGTTGAGTTGGTTGCCCCCTCGAGTGCTTATTTTGATGAAATAAGTACCTCAGGTACTATAAAAAAAATATTTTCTTTAACTAAATTATAGAAAACTTACAATTTGTTCCTAATCTTAAGTACTTCACTTTAAAACAAACGTATTATAAAAGATAAACGAACAAATTACGCAAAATTAATAAATTCAAATGAAAATGTCAAAAAACACGATTATAGCAAAGTTCATAATTTTTATTAAAAATCCCGTCTTCCCGTCAATAAAAAAGTTTATAAATTTCTAAATTAATCCTAAAATGTTTCGGCTCTCATCATTCAATTTCAGAAATTTTAGTGAATGCACCCTCAATTTCTTATGTAATGGCAACACTGATGATTTGTAGCAACTGTCATGGTGCCATCTCAATCGCTACTGTTTTATTACACGTGCGTTAGAAATTAATTTTTTTTTTGTTTTGAATACTAAAATATTAAAATTGTGTTGTAAATTATATAAAATATAATAATAATAATTTAATAAAGTAAATAATGTCCTCATCATTTTTTATAAAATCAAAATCGAAAGGTGAAAAGCGAAAGGTAAGTAATTTATTTTTGTAGACTTGGTCAGTGGAATTTTGGTGGTTTCCCCAACTTTTTATTCAGACAATTCTATAATAGAACTCAATGAAACAGTAATATTCAATAGCCTAAATTCTTATTTTGATATTAAGATTAATTTCACTACTTAATGGAAGATCCATTAACATCCCGCTTTTTTTTTATTGAAAACTTTAAAACCACTCAATGAAGAATTCCAGAATTACGGCATTGCTTTAAATGTTTTTTTAACAAAAACTTGGTTAAAATGACCTTTAGAAATTGAACTAATAAAGAAGTTTCCGCGTTGTTAAAATTAGTTCAATAAGTGTAACCAAAATTCTTCAACTAATTTATCTAATTTAAGGTTTCGAGTTTTAGATACCCTTGATCTAACAAATACCTAACTTAATAAAATAATTATACACGTCAAAAATATTCCTATCATTACAAATAATAATTTTCTTGTTTTAGTTCTCGAAGGGAAAATATGACAAAACCCAATCAACACGTGAGAAAAAACCCAAAGCCGATGATGAAGAAATTCCCAGTGAGGATGAAGAAGACGAATTAGAAAATGGTACTGAACCGAATATAGTTTTTTCGGATGAAGAAGATTTACAAACTCCTCAAGATGCACGATTACGATTGGCAAAAAAATATCTCGAAGAAATTGAAAAAGAAGAAAAATGTCGAGCAGAAGACAAGGAGTTACATACAACTATAACACAACGTCTCAATGAAGAATATTTGGATAGTGTGGGTAAACTACGGAGAAAAGTTGCCGATGAGTATGTCGGTTACGATGATGGTAAGACACGAAAGCTTAAAAGTAAACTGCAGAAACTTCCAATTACTTGTATTTGCGTATCGGCGGACAATAAATTTTTGTTTAGTGGTAGCAAAACTCAATTTGTTGTCAAATGGAATTTGATCGAATTAAAAGCTGTCGGATTTTTTGATTGTACATTAGCCAAACAGCCTTCGTCTAATAATGTTAGAAAAAAGCATAGACCTCAAATTTGGGCACTGGCATTATCTTCCGATTTCAAATATTTGGTAAATATTTTAAATTTTAAGTTAACCACCCAAAAGTTATAACTTTCTCTAAATAGGCTGTAGCAGCGATGGATACCTTAATTCAAATATGGTGCCCAAAAACACTACAATCTTTGCACACTTTTCAAGGTCATCGAGATACCGTAACAGCGTTAGTTTTCCGAAAAGATTCCCATCAACTATATTCAACTAGCAAAGATCGATCGGTTAAAGTTTGGTCACTCGATGAAATGTCATACATAGAAAGTTTGTAAGTAAACTTGCAAGCTGTTTAAATTTCTGCATAAATATTCAGCAGTGTTTTTCATTTCCAGATTTGGTCATCAATCATCAATAACAGATATTGATGCTTTATCTCGTGAACGAGCAATAACAGCCGGTGGTTTTGATTGTACAATACGAATTTGGAAATTAGCCGAAGAATCACAATTAATTTATAATGGCCACAAAGGAAGCATCGAAAATATTAGATTATTGAATGAGGAAAATTTTCTATCATCTGGCAATGATGGGTAAGTACTTTTTACTATTTGGTATATATTTAGTTTAGTAAATTTGGCGAGGTTATGTTTGGTTCCTTATAAAGTCTATGTAAATCCTTAAGCACATTATTCGTTGGGAGGCTGGGATTTTTTCGTACATATATTTTACCCGCTAAATTAAAAAAATGAACCGATGAGAATTTGAAAAAATGAATATTAATCAGCGTGTAAAAATCAGTATCCAAACTCAATGAGTATCGGTGTCTGAAAATCAGTATAGTAATCATCCATATGAATCTCACAAATCCTATGAAAAATGATTGAACCTTGATTTGTGCTGCAGACGCTACCATTAATTAATAAGACTTTAAAATCGCTACAAAAAATTAAATTAGAAAAAAAAACATTATAGATCACTTTGTGTGTGGAGTGCAATGAAGAAAAAACCATTGTGCACCAAAGAATTGGCACACGGCATAGCAGAAAATGGTGAAGCCAATTGGATTAGTTCGATAGCAACATTACTTAATTCAGATGTCGTTGCATCAGGTTAGTTTGTTAATTTCTACATTCAATTGAAAGGAGAAACGAAAATACGGAAATTGTAATTACAAATAGCTTCCCAAATAGGTGCCTCGGATGGTTCGATTAGGCTATGGAAACTAGGCGACAATTATCGAACGATAACATTACTATTTGAGATCAAGGTAGTTGGGTTTGTAAATAGTTTAGCGTTCACAAATGATGGCGATAGACTTGCAGCCGCCATAGGTCAAGAACATCGACTAGGTCGTTGGTGGCGTATAAAGGAAGCTGTAAATAGTGTTATAGTTGTTGCGTTAGAAAGAAATAAAAAACAGTAACAAGAATTTCGTATATTATTTGTCACTTAACTTAAGATAAATCTTAAAGATTTCGCTTCGTTGTTGCGGAAAAGCATTATCCCAATAAATATTTTATTGTCTCAAGTTATTTGTTACTATTCTATTCGAATCTCATTTTTACCTGAATCACTTATTTTCAAGCGTAAGCTAGGAGCTATTTTATCAGAAATCTCATTACCAGTTCACCCATACAATAGTTTGAAAGATTACTGTTCTCTGAAGCCCGCTCACGGTAGATTACTGTGGAGTACATAAGATTATCAGCAAAAACAGAAGAAGTAGAGAGATAGATGTTGACCTGTTTTTTATTATACAAAAAAATCGTAAAGTAAGTTGAGAAAAAGTGGTCATTTGACCACCTTGGTACGTTTAATGTTAAGCAGGTAGAAAAATGGTAAAACGAAATTTTTTTCTCGGATACTCATATCCAGTAAAATGCAGTAAATAATATTTGCAACATAATCACTACAACAAATCATTTTTTGGTGGGAAATGGAAAAGAATTATATTTCTTCAAATTGAATCCAACAGGTACTTAAAGAAAAATCCATATTTTATTAGAATGCAATTAAATAAATGTATATTTTAGTGCATAATTTACATCAATATCACAACTTAGAATGTATCCCGCTATCAAACTAACTGCAGTCTACAAAAATGGATAATCAAAAGCATAAGGTAATGTTATTCATAAACATATCAATAATTACAATAAGTAGTAGAACAAAAATCGTAAACAATCCTCAACTTCAATCAATTCTGTTCAAAAATGTATTAAAATGTAAGTTTCATACCCATGCTCCATCCTCCATATATGATTGACATATTGTGACTTATCAGTCTCTAATCATTTTCTGCTTCCAAATTCTAACTAATACCATAGTTTCTTGCTACATTCATCCACTCCTTAAAGAAGCCATGCCGTCCTTCTCGCTAAGATATATTGTTATTTGCCATTGTTCTTTAATGTTAAAATATTCATCAATTTTCTTTTTGCTGTTTATTTTTTGTGTGAATGTTCGCTCAAATCTCAATTATAATACAAACACCAATTGAAACGGTTCATAAGTTCATAATAATGAGGCTCTGATTTTTAATTGACATAATTGACATAAAAATTGCCACAAAATAAATAAAATCATAATGAATTCTATTGGGTAATTACATTTAATTGACTTCTTTTCTGGAGAATAATAATAGTTAGTAATGAATCGCTTCCGAATTTCTTTATTGCAATTATTTTTCTAGGTAGGTTTATACAATAATAAAGTAATAAAAGAAGACTATACTCGTATATAAGAACAGAGGGGAAAGAAAAAAAGTTTTCCACTGGGTTATTCAAGTCAATCAATATCAATTTTATTATCTTCACATTTTTATGTACCACACACATAACCATCCACACATTTGTTCAAGAGCTTGTAAATACATCAAACAGTTTTTTTTTTTTTTTTTTTTTTTTTTTTTGTAGCGGATTGATTTCATTTTCTAACATTTCAAATAAATAATTTTTCTACCCATTTTTATATTTCCGTTGTAATGCCAATATTACATTCGACACTGATGAATGGCGTTCCTTTTTCCACCCACATAATTTTCCAATATACGGTAAATGATTCGTACATACATACATATTTTTCTAAGTACCATATCTTTTTTCCGTTTTTTTTTTTTTTTACTTCTTTGGCGTACCTACTACCTACTACCTATACCTACCAACTGCCTATATGGGTTAGTTTATTGTGTCCCGTCGCGCGAGCGATCTCTTTTCTTTTTCTATAGCGTGAATTGCGTTTAATAAGCGAGTACGATGTATTTTTTTGCAAAAGGACAATTTTCCACTCATAAAGGAACTTTGTTGAACATCTCAGTTCAAATTGAGCGTTTGTTTCGGTAGTTTGGAAAATAAGAAGTTAAAAAAAAAAATTCATTTATTTCAAAAGCTACATCCAGTAGTGTGTTCAGTTTCTGTAAAGTTAAATTAAAAATTTTTTTATTAACAATATTTACCTATGACCTATGTATATATGTACATATAGACAAAAATTTAATAATTTTCTTTTCTGTATTCTGTGTCGTTAACAATCAACAAGTGTTATTTTATATTGGAAAAGAAAAAGTTTCATTAATCTATCCTGGTGGTGATGGTGGCATGATTAATGTATGTTCCTTCTTTTCTTTTTTTTTTTTTTTAAGTGACCAACAGAAATTTAAATTAATTGATCAAAGTTAAAAAAAGAAGCTAAAATTAAATTTAATTATTTTTGGATAACTCGTGACGTTTAATCAATTATGGAATAGCGACGGTAAGAGAAATATTAGTTATGGAAAATTTTGACAGTGGCGTGCAAAAAAATAAGTGAATTTATTTGTTTCACTTTGGAATGAAAGCAATGAGGCTTCATAGAATTGATAGAATTTAATTTTCCGCACTTATTATTTTGCACAACACGATATCCTTAAATTCTGCAACCGTTCTTATTTCCCTTCCATTTTTTCAGAAAATATTAGGATTTAAAATTAATGAATAATTGCATTCATAGTTTTCTCAGATATCCATCCTAACACGATTGGACACGATTTAAATTTTTGATTATCTCTTCAATTTTTTCTAAACCGTGAGACTGACTGCGATCTATGTTTTTAATCAAATAGTAGTAAGCGTTAAACTATCTAAAATTGTAAATCTTTTCCAAATTTTCACTTACTCGTCTGCTTTACTTAATTTAAATTTTGGATTTTTAAGCGGGTTTCTTAGCTTTTTTCGAGAAGAAGTTTGAGGCAATTTTTTCTACATATATCCAACACTTGAACTATGCAATTTTAACTAAATCTCAGCATACCATGGTGTGGCGGGTTTTTGATGACACTTTACTAAAATTCGCCTATAAAACAATTCAACTATCTGGCTCTTCACTTATTCGGTGAAAACTCTAAATTTAGAACTATTTTGTATATGAAAGCTCTAGAAGAAGGGAGAATGGGTGGAAATGAAAACATAAAACTGACGAGGTAGGAACAGCTTTTCTTCAATAAAAAGGGATTATTTTTCTTGGAAAATCTTTAAATATTATGAATGTGAATTTATGTCGATCTTATCGTACATAGGTAAATCTATGAACTGAATTACATTCTAGGATGCGATTCATCTATATAATGCTTCCACAATTTTGAGTTGAAGTTTCAAACGAATTTCTTAGGAATTTGTTAGAAAATCACCGTGATTTACAATTCTCAATTTATTATCTTAACCTGAGTTAACGTTGCATACGAGCAGATCTCCCATCTAAGTGAGGTACTTGCTTCTACATAAAGTCAAACAGGTAGATACTCTCGGGGGGTTTAGGAAGATTTATTTTGGTCATTTTAGCAGCCATTAGCTCCGTATGCTCGGTCTCGATGTGTAAGATGAGTTTTACATAACGTAATTACTAGAATATTTTCCTGTGATTTTTGAAGATATTTTACTATAAGCTTTGCCAGTATGCAAGATTACTCATTCTCTTACTTTAACATTGATTTATTATTTGTAGTATTTTAAAAGCAAATAATAAATGAAATCTCCAGTCTCCTTTAATGAAAATTCTGACAGAGATTCAATCAACAAGATCGATGGCCGCTTATAGGAAGAAGCCAAGAAACCATTAAATAATGATGAAATTCAAAATAATCTACCCAACTGTAAAGGGTTACAAACCCATATCGTATAAATAAATTTAATAACTATACTAGACATTGTACACCTTTATGCGGTACTGTTCATTATAATTAGCGCATGTAACTTGATTTTATTTATTAATGCTACAAAAGATTATTTTATTACGGAAATGCTTGATAAACTACTCTACTGTGGTATTATATGGTATACTTACCATGTTAGTCATTCAAATAAAATAGCTTTATAGTACAATTACGGGCATATTATAGAATAATAACGAAAAGATGTTCTTATTCTTATATATGTACTGTACATAGGTACTTTATTTCAGAGGCGTAGTTAGGCACGTAGTTTGAATATTAGAAAAACTATCGACAGTAGAAATATAAATATTTCTTTTATATCTACATCAAAAAGTTCCATACCCTACCGTTAAATAGATTTAAGTGGGGTTGGTCCTTAAAGTCCTACAGCACTGTGATCTTTGTAGATCTATTGTACTGTACCTCTGATCTACAACCTATTTAGAAAACCAAGCAACCCATTCTGGAGGGAGGTCGTGATTTCCCTTGGTGAGGGAAAGGACAACAAACAAAAACTTTTTTATATTTACAATATTTTCTCAATTTCATATTAGAATTGTGAGAAAATTGGCATTTTATTGTATTTTAATATGAAGGGTCCTACAAAGGTTAAAGATGGATCGAAAATAGTGATCCCTTATTATGCAGGACATAAAATAAAAACTTTTTCAAAATTTTGTCATTTAGTGGAGAAAAAAACAAAAAATACGAAAAATACAAAAAAATTGTATGGGAGGTGGTCGAGGGGTCGAAAGGGGTTGGGAGTTTTATCCCATTTACAATATCAAACATCCTAGACATATTTTAACCAATCAAAATGAAATTAACCTTTATCTCAACGTGTTCTCAAGATAGAACTATACTTTTTAATTGGTTTTAGTATTTAATTGCTTTAGTACATTATTGAGTAGAGCATCTATAGTTCTGTCGATTTTTATGTATAATTTCCATATTATACCACCGCACTTACAATCAAAATAGGCACCGTCCGTCTATAAATAAATTGTAAATTTAATTACATATGATGAGCAATACTATAATTCCTATAAAGTAAGTGCAATATATTATCCACGGTTTTAATAAAGCTTTCATAACGCTTATCGCTAATCAATTGAGAAACATGTTGATATAGATTAGAAATAGAATAATTTTCCATCATTCGCGCCAAAATTCCCCAACCAATACAAATCCATATAAATGTAGTTACACACACATACATATATCAAACCCTTATATAGGGCAATAAAATTAGAATTTTCATAAAATTAAAATTGCGTGTTTTCATCAAATAAACAACAATGTCTGAAACCTATACACTTACTTATATGTAACTATATTATACTTATGTATTATTCCCACTATTATTTCAACAATTCTACATTCAACATAATTACAATCAACAATATAATACGAGATTATTCCCTCAAGTAGACTAATTAAAGTTGATGCACATATAATAATATAAAATAGTTATTTGCTCCGTTAAAAGTTACCTACCGGGTCTAATTATTTAATATCAGACATCTCTATACCGGATATAACTACCTAGTCTGATTAAAATAATGTAATAGATAAATTCTCTGTCTATCTCTATCTCTATCTCTATCTATATATTGAATAAATTCGGACGATTAGTGTATAACTGGTACAATAGCTAATAATTATTCACTCATCAGGGTGATAGGGGTCAGTGGTGTATTTAGTGTAATAAAGATTAGGGTTGCGGTTCGCATATAGAATTCTGAATTTTTAGCCGTGACATACACTTAGGTATGGCAGAAGCAACAAGTTTTAATCCATTTAGCATTATAGTATTTTCGGTAGGGGACGTTAAACCATTAATAATATTCAAAGTTCAACACGTACTCTATACAACCGAATTCATCGAACTCTAATTATACAAACTCTATGAATTTTACAATCTCTAGACTAGATAGAGTGGCGATTATAATGCCATTGTACACTATATATAGAAAATCCTACCAAATAACCCTGATATACTAATCCAAATAGTATACCAGAGTGTATCCTGGGATTACCAATTGAAATAAATAAACAATGCAAAAATAAATATTTGTTAATCTGACTCATTAGTGTCACATGAATCAGCCATCAGCCATTTTTTCCGATGATGACAAACAACAGATTTTCGGAATTGTATTGATCACTAAAATCTGGTGTTTTTGGTCAATGGCAATGATGAGATTTGATCCAAATAATGTATCCACGGTATACTATTTGGTACATTTTACCTAATAGTATACCAGTGAATTTACCCCCGTGCCCTTGACTCTTCTTCTTTTCTTTTTCTCCAGAGTGCTTTTAATAGCGGTATTTGGTATGGCTACCGAATAAGGCGAGTCGATAATTTCAATAATTACACGAACCTTTTCTTGGGCTGTTCTCTAAATTATTACTATAAATATAGACATTTACCACAAATTCAACTCGCGTTTATATAACACCATTTCAACTCAACCCAGTAAAACAGTAGAGTCGAGATAACCCTGTTTCGACTCGACTCGCGTTTGTATGATAATTCAACCCGCGTTGAACCAGGGTTCAACTCTGCATGTGAAAGTGAAAATTGTATTTTTCTCCATAACTTATTAATGAATTTGAACGTTCTGCTGGACTGTCAAAGGTTATTATAACGCGCTATTCTACTCACCATTACTTTCAATACCTTGCGTACTGTTACCAGAAGCATTTCCACTCGTAGGAAGTTCAAAAAGGAGTATTTTGCAACATAGAACATTTTGTCTATTCTTTTTTCTTCTCTTTTTTCTTTATTTCCCCTTTTTCATTCTCTTCCCTTCCCCGATTCTCTAACCACCTTCTTTTCCTACTTTTCGTCTTTATCATTCATCTTCTATTTATTAATTACTATTAATTTCTTAACTATATTTGTATTGTAACTATTGTCTCTCTTTTTACTTAATGTTTTAATTTGGTGTGTCCTGTGACTGTGTCCTTTTATACGTTTTTTTTTTTTTTGAATAAACACTTATTATTTTTATTATTTGTGGAGGTATACTATTCGGCACTCTACAGTACATTAAAAACTCATCAAACTTTACAAATTCCTATCAAAATTTAGAGTACTGCCCTAATTCCTAATTTTGTGTATATAATGCTAGCCTTACAAGATGTTCATAAGAAAGACGATCCGAAGTTTACATCTGTGGTCTACGAAATCAAATTTAATATTTTAATTAGAAATTAAATGTCTAGATTGACCGACTTTTTATATAAATTATTAATTAACGGTAGGTACTTATAAACAATTAATTAATGACTTCCTATAATATGTTTGTTTAATTAATTAATTATTGTATACATACATGTATGTAAAATGTACATAGAATAACAAATAATGAGTAGGCATTCATTATTTTTCAATATAGAAAATCTCATGGATATGAGTGTGGTTGATTATGTTGTCGGTTTGGAATGGATTTAGTTAGATATAGCAACTAATCTATATAGAAGGCAAATAAATTTTAATTGCTGTATTGTAATCCTTTTACATAATGTGCTAAATAATTAATTGTCATAATGATACTGTCATTGAAGTCCTGATTAAATATTTATCTTGAACTGTTTGAAAAAGCGATTATCCACTTAAGGGTAAGCAATTACAAATAGATAGTTATGGTTATATATATATATATA
>JANSTT010017715.1:12500-16030 GCA_026745375.1 Platyura marginata | reverse complement strand
AATAATAAACAAGTACTCATACGGGTATATTATAATCGGCGTAGCCAATTTTTTCTTCTTTACTGGTTTTTCTTTGTTTTTGTTATTATTCGATTTCAACTAACTTTGAACTGTTGTAATGAATTGTTCCAATAATTTATAAATTTGTAAGTTTCCAAAACAAGGAGATCTACTAGATAAAACATTGATTAACTATTTACTAGGGAACTGACACATTTTTTAGGTTCTAATATTTTTAATTCTATTCATAACCATTTATGTTTGTAACTTCGGCTACACATAATCATTTTATAGTAATTATTAAGGCTATTTGTGCATATAACCAACATACCTCCCCCTCCCATATTAAAATTTTGTTCAGCCTCTGCACAAATTGTCAAGAACTTCTCTCCCAAGAGAAATAACGGCGGCCATTGCATGGATTGTACTTTTTGTGAGATATAATCTCTCCTTATATATTATCTACTCAAAGCAATCATTAGTTGAAATTTTTTTAATTTAAGAATATTTATTTTTTCAATAATCAATAAATGTCAATAAAAGATTCTTGGGTAGGTTTTATGGACCATAGACCTGATAATCTCGGTTGCGAGTACGGGTTGCGACTTCTATCTGTTTTCGTTTTCTTGATTAATTGAGAAATTGCTATTATGATTCCACAATCGATTTTGAAACATTGACAATTTATATTTTGGTATATTCCTTTGTACTCATTCAATAAAATGAAGTCGGTTTCCGGTTGACAGCTATTCGGATTTGATTTTCGGATTGATAAGTTGGATTTTATATTGACGGACCTTAGGGGCTCTATTTTTAAATCTTTATAGACATTTCTTTATTTCCAAGTCGACCAAAAATAGCACATTTGAATCTGTTAGATTTGGACCCTATAATGTATCCTAATGGAATTGTGTGGTGATCGCTTTTGTCGTTTGCGACTATTCTAAATAATTAATTAATTTTTTTTTTTTTTTTAATGAACCAAAAAAGAGTGCTTAATGCTTTGCGTGAACTATTAACCAAAAAATTGAATCAAAAAGTTCCTAACTTATCTTAAAATAGAATTCTTCGTGGTTTCAGTTTGTTATCACGATCGCTTATCGCTGCATGTGCCGACAATGATGTAAGCACAGTTCGTCGACTACTTGGCGATGGAAACAATACGATCAATGAAGGCACTGATGATGGCGAATCATTGCTATCTCTGGCATGTTCTGCTGGTTATTACGAACTTGCACAGGTTTTTTTTTCTATTAAAATTTTCCATAAGCTTAAGAAGTCTAATTTTTGTTATTTTCAATAATTTTGTAGGTTTTACTTGCAATGTCTGCGCAAGTAGAAGATCGCGGCCAGAAAAATGATTGCACTCCACTTATGGAAGCTGCTTCAGCTGGCCATGTTGATATCATCAGACTTTTGATTAGTCATAATGCTGACGCTAATGCTCAGTCTTCGACTGGTAATACGCCTTTAATGTATGCATGTGCTGGGGGGCATGTGGAGGCGGTTAAAGAACTGTTGGTCAGTGGAGCAAATGTTGAAGATCACAATGAAAATGGACATACACCATTGATGGAGGCTGCATCAGCTGGCCACGTTGAAGTTGCAAAGGTTAGTAATATTACTACACATATTTATAATTTGTATGTTTAATTAAAAAACCAACAACAACAACAAATGATTAAAACCGAGATCGTGAGTTTTCGAGTTTATTTGTAGAGCTGAAACAATGTTCCATTTTAAATTCAGACAATGACAATAATTTGATCTTATCTGATGCTATTTAACTTGAAAAAAATCTTTTTGTCATTTGGCAAGCAATCAATCATAATAATTGATCAATTTCTAATAGATTTTATTGGAATGTGGTGCTGGTATAAATACACACTCAAATGAGTTCAAAGAAAGTGCTCTTACATTGGCTTGCTACAAAGGACATTTGGATATGGTTCGATTTTTGTTGGAAGCTGGAGCCGATCAAGAGCACAAAACGGATGAAATGCATACTGCTTTAATGGAGGCATCAATGGATGGTCATGTAGAAGTGGCTCGTCTTCTTTTAGATTCTGGTGCGCAAGTAAATATGCCTACTGATTCATTTGAGTCCCCTTTAACATTAGCAGCCTGCGGTGGCCACGTTGATTTAGCAATGCTACTTATCGAACGTGGTGCTAATATTGAAGAGGTAAACGACGAAGGTTATACCCCTCTAATGGAAGCGGCAAGAGAAGGCCACGAAGAAATGGTAGCACTTCTATTGTCGCAAGGTAAAGATTAAATAATTTAAAATAAAAACAAAAATCATTGTTTTGTGCTTGTTGAATTATTATTAAATTAAATGCATAGGCCATTTTGAGACTAATCACTAATGATTTACATCAACATAGTTTAGTACGTCATTTCTATTCATCAGAGGATTTAGATTTTAGTTTAGACCATTATGATTGACAGAGTAAGGTCAGATCATATGATGTGTGCTATTTTGGCATAGTTTTTTGTGTCTATTAATATGAATTATTTTCTTGTAATTGATTTCCTTCAAAATAATCTATACTGTCGCTTGTAGATTGAATAATAATTCAACCAGGGCAAAAAAAAAATCGTTTTTTTAAGATATTTCAAGATTTTTTTTTTATGTATAACATTTAGGTGCCAATATTAATGCACAAACTGAAGAAACTCAAGAAACAGCATTAACATTAGCTTGCTGTGGAGGATTCTTAGAAGTTGCAGATTATCTTATGAAAAATGGCGCTGACATTGAATTAGGGGCATCAACACCTTTAATGGAAGCGGCACAGGAAGGTCACATAGAGCTAGTTAAATTTCTGTTAGAAAATGGCGCCAATGTACATGCCCAAACCCAAACTGGCGATACAGCATCAACATATGCTTGTGAAAATGGGCATACAGATGTCGCAGAGGTGCTGTTGTATTATGGAGCAGAATTGGAACATGAATCGGAAGGTGGACGAACACCACTAATGAAAGCATGCCGTGCTGGACATATATGTACCATAAAGTTTTTAATCAGTAAGGGTGCTGATGTTAATCGACAGTCTACCAGCAATGATCATACACCATTATCTTTGGCGTGTGCTGGTGGTCATCAATCTGTGGTTGAGCTGTTGCTTAAGAGTGGAGCTGATCCATTCCATAAACTTAAGGATAACAGTACAATGCTAATTGAAGCATCGAAAGGAGGTCATATTGGGGTTGTACAACTGCTGTTGGATTATCCAGAATCTATGCTTAATGTTGTTGCGACATCAGCTATTGCATCTACCGCTGTCGGAGACGGACAAATAAGGATTCAGGAAGTTCAGCAATTACAACAATCTATTATGCTTCCTCAACAACAACAACAGGTTCAACAACTGCCGCAACATCAACAGTCTCAGCAACAGCAACAAAAAAAACATAATCTGCAACAACAACAACAATCACAACAGCAGCAGCAGCAGCAGCAACAGCAACAACAATTGCAACAGCAGCAGCAACAACAACAATTGCAGCAGCAACAGCAATTA
>JANSTT010017715.1:0-7500 GCA_026745375.1 Platyura marginata | reverse complement strand
CAAACGTGCAACAAGGACAACAACCGTCACCATCATCTCAAACACAACCGCAACATCCAGTGTGTACAACACAAGCGATTGCACAAACACAAACAAATTTGCAACAAATGCAAACTCAATTACCCCAAAATTTACAACCGCAGCATCATGGCATTTCGCAAGGACAACATTGCGCTCAACATTCACAACAGGTGCAGGTAGCTACACAAACTCAGCAGACTCCTGGCGTACAGGTGCCAAATATAATCCAAAACCAACAACAGCCACAAATATCTTCTGTGCCAACATCCATTGAAACAACTATAACTACGGCTCAACAAACAACACCATCATGTGTTAAATCTAGTGGAAATAAAAAAGGTCCAGATAAATCTCGCAAAGAACGTAGTCGTTTTACAGTTGTGCGACAAGCACCGGCCGGAAGTCAAGCGAATACAACTCAACAGTATCCAGTTGCAGGTGCTCCACCTGCACCAGATAAAACGATTGATGTTGATTCGGAAACTGATTCTAATCATGACACAGCATTAACATTGGCATGTGCTGGTGGACATGAGGAATTAGTTGAATTGCTAATAAGTCGTGGTGCAAATATTGAGCATAGAGATAAGAAAGGATTTACACCGTTGATTTTAGCAGCAACAGCTGGTCACGATAAAGTAGTTAATACTTTATTAAAGCAAGGTGCCGAGATTGAAGCTCAGTCAGAAAGAACTAAAGATACCCCCTTATCTTTAGCATGTTCAGGTGGACGTTATGAAGTTGTGGAAATTTTATTAAGCGTTGGCGCCAACAAAGAACATCGAAATGTGTCTGACTATACACCTCTAAGCCTAGCTGCTAGCGGTGGTTATGTTAATATTATAAAACTATTATTGAATCATGGTGCCGAAATCAATTCAAGAACCGGCAGTAAACTTGGTATATCTCCATTGATGTTGGCGGCAATGAATGGTCATACAGCTGCTGTAAAGATGCTATTAGATATGGGCTCTGATATTAATGCCCAAATAGAAACAAATCGAAATACTGCTTTAACATTAGCATGTTTTCAAGGACGCCATGAAGTGGTTAGTTTGTTATTGGATCGTAAAGCAAATGTGGAACATAGGGCAAAGACTGGCTTAACCCCATTAATGGAAGCAGCTTCAGGTGGATATATCGAAGTAGGACGTGTTTTACTAGACAAAGGAGCAGATGTGAATGCTGCACCAGTGCCATCGTCCAGAGATACAGCATTAACAATTGCTGCTGATAAAGGTCATTTGAAATTTGTTGATTTGCTTTTAACTCGAGGCGCAGCTGTTGAGGTTAAAAACAAAAAAGGCAATTCACCATTATGGTTGGCCGCTAACGGAGGTCATTTGACAGTGGTAAAAGTTCTATATAATCACGATGCCGATATCGACTCACAAGATAATCGTCGTGTTTCATGTTTGATGGCTGCTTTTCGTAAGGGTCACACTAAAGTTGTAGAATGGATGGTGAATCATGTCACCCAATTTCCATCCGATCAGGAGATGACACGTTATATTAGTACAGTTAGTGATAAAGAGCTTTTGGAAAAGTGTCATGATTGTGTTAAAACAATAAGAGCTGCAAAGGAAGCGCAAGCCGTAAAAGCGAATAAAAATGCATCTATTTTGCTCGAGGAATTGGATATGGAAAGAAATCGAGAAGAAAGTCGTAAAGCTGCAGCCGCCCGACGACGGGAACGTAAGAAAAAGAAAAAACTTGAAAAGAAAGAAGAAAAACGTAAACTTTTAGAGAGTACCAATCCAATGCCAGAGAAAGAATTTGAGAAAGAAGATGATAGTGACAAAGAAGAATCGAATGAAACAAACCAAAACCACGACAAAGAAGAAGGCGACTCCGGTATTGATGCTAATAGTCAAGGTTCTTGTTCTAGTGCTGAGGTTAAAGTACCTTTGGCTAATGAAAAAAATAAATCGAAGAAAAATAAGAATAAAAAGAATAAAGAAAACCGTACATCAACCAGTCCAGTGGCTGATATTCCAGAACCTATCAAAGTTAAGAAAAAAGACGAAATTAACAATAATCGAAATAAATCCAAAGATTTGGTAACGAATACTGGAAGTGTTAAAGCTATTGAAGGAAAACCAGAACAACGATCAAAAGATAATAAACCTAGTGCATCTATTGAGGTAAAGAAAGATCCATCGGACAATAAGAAAGAGAAAGAAGCGCATAATAGTAAGGCAATTAAAGAGAAAGAGAAAGAGAAAGAAAAAGAAAAGGAAAATGTTGCCCCAAAGGAAGAGGTTAAAAGTGCACAAAAAGTTGATAAAAAATTGGAAGTTGAAATAACTAAATCAAAGACTAATTTGGAACTGCAACCACCAGCTACTAGTAGTAGAAAATCGCTTGTATTTGGCTCTTCAAGACATCAAGCGGAGCGCGATGATTTTGATACCAGTGAGGCTACATATTTCAATTCATCAAAAAATAAGCATAACAAAAGTTATCATCATGATGATGGTAAAAATGCAAGCCCTAAACAGCCAATGCATTCTCAAGGTGGTAAACGTGAAGAGGGATGGAAGGAAGTTATCCGAAAGAGTTCTATTCAGCAACAGACGGTTGCAGTAGAAACAGCTTGTAAGAAAGTTCAAGTACCCGTTAATGCAATATCGAGAGTAATTGGTCGGGCTGGAAGTAACATTAATGCAATAAGGGCAGCTACTGGGGCTCACATTGAGGTTGAAAAACAAGGAAAAAATCAGAATGATCGTGGCATTACAATTAAAGGTTCAATTGAAGCTACTAAACAAGCTCATTCATTGATTGCTACTTTGATTAAGGATCCTGATGTTGATATTTTACAAATGCTGCCTCGTGTGAATTCTAATGCAAAACCAGCACCACCTCCAACAAATGTATGGGATAAAAATATATCGGTAACTGCTCAAGCAACTACAACTAATTTGTCTAATCTAGCAGTTAAGGGTAAATCAGCTCTGCTATCAAATCCTATACCAACAGGTAATAAAATTACAATTGCTGTATCTACGAAATCAACTCGTCCTCAACCAATAAAAACGATTTATACATCGTCCCAATCACGAACTGTTACAAACACTAATGTAACTAATCGGGCTTCTTCGGAAGTGCCTAAACGTATAATCAACTCGAATGTAACGTGTGTACCACAAGTTGCAACAAAAACAACAATGTCATATACAAATGCTATTATGGCACTTAAAAATACAATCAAGAATACTCCAATCGGACCACCTTCTAAAATTCCTTCTGTTGATAAAAAAATATTGCAACAATCGCAAATTTTGCCATCACAGCAGCAGCAGCAGCAACCACAACAA
The DNA here is from genome assembly GCA_026745375.1 of Platyura marginata. NCBI lineage: Eukaryota > Metazoa > Arthropoda > Insecta > Diptera > Keroplatidae > Platyura > Platyura marginata. The sequence goes on along the minus strand of JANSTT010017715.1, from coordinate 4,159 downwards.
CAACAACAACTGCAACAGCAAGCTCAGCAACAACATCAACAGCAGGCACAGCAGCAACATCAACAGCAGGCGCAGCAGCAGCATCAACAGCAGGCGCAGCAGCAGCATCAACAGCAGGCGCAGCAGCAACATCAACAACAACAACAACTGCAACAGCAGCAACAACAACAACTGCAACAACAACAACAACAGCAACAGCAACAACAGCAACAGCAGCAACAACAACAACAACAACAGCAACAGCAGCAGCAACAACAACAACAACAACAACAACAACAACAGCAGCAACAACAACAACAACAGCAGCAACCACAACCGCAACCGCAACAATCTATAGCTGCGATTGGACAACACATAATAACACCAAAACCCCATGTTCAATCATCTGTTGCTCAACATATTCCTGCTCCTTTTGCTAATAGTAATGCACAAGCACAGCAACATCATAGTACTATTGTCAGTGCGCCTGCAGCAATTAAACCACCATTTTCACAGCCTTCTTCGGAACTGAATACCCTAACAAATACACCATCAAATGCCCGAACAATAACTCCTATAGGACAACCCATTAGCCGAAATGTTACGCCATCGCCACTGCAAAATCTTTCACAACAACCGATGCCTTCGGTATCTGAGAGTAGTAATTTATCAACCATAATGACTTCCCACCAGTCAGGAGTAACTGGATTAGCATCACAGCTACAAACGAAAATAAGTCAATTGCATCATGGAAATACACAGGCTCACGAGTATTCATTATTTAATGATTCATACAGTAGCCAATGGGAAGGTAAACAGATGTATAGTTCTGGTAGCACAAAAGGATTCATTGAAAATGAGCCTTTGCCAAAAGCCGATGCTTCAAAAGCGCCTGGTTATCGTGGTACGACTATGAGCTCTCCTGTAAGTTCAAAAACATCCAGCAACTCTACAACACCGCCAAGTTCACAACAAGGACAAGGTCAACATCAAGGTTTAAATATATCGGTATCTGGAATTACATCAACGAACCATCAAGTATCACCAAATCAACAAATTCAATTGTCTACATCTCAAACTAGTTCACAATCACAAAGTTCCGTTGCCCATCAACAGCAACAAAACCAGTTTTCCAGTGATTTACAACCAGGTGTTATAAAACCTCAAACGCAACCAGCTCCTATACAACCACCATTGTCCAGCGGTTTGGCTGTTCAACGTCCCAATATTAGCACGTCATCTCAGGTCCGACCAATAGGGCCCCAGATTGATACGTATAATTTAGGTGGAGTGTCGAATACTCGCGATCAACGGCAAAGCGGATATTTTGATGCTCCCAGTCGAAATAGTTCTCTCAATATGATGGGATACAATCAGATTGATTCAATACAATCCCAATATCATCAACATGTCCAACAACATCAGCAACAACAACAGCAGCAGCAGCAGCAGCAACAACAACAACAACAACAGCAGCAGCAGCAGCAGCAGCAACAGCAACAACAGCAGCAACAGCAACAACAGCAACAGCAGCAACAACAACAACAGCAGCAGCAGCAGCAAATTCCAGTAAATCCCTTGCAAATGTCTCGTTTAAATCCAAGAGCATCAGTTTTTTCATCCATCCAAAGTACACAACAACAAAACAAGTCATCTAATCAACATCATCCAAATCCAGGTGGATACGGTGGAATTATGCATCAGAACCAAACGTCTGGAGGTGTTAATTTGAGTAATTACCAGAAATTATCGTTTTCATCACAAAATGCTGCTCAAATTCCTCCATATAATCCAGCTCCTGGAAGACCTCAATCACAGCCACAAACGAATAGCAATGAACGTTGGTTTTCTGATTTGACTCATTTGAACCATACATCACCAAGAGAAATTCTAAATATTGAAAATGGCTTAGCAATGGGATTGGGTTCACCAGCAATGTCACCAAACAATTCCCAAAGTAGTTCCAATGGTATTTTACCAAACCAACAAGATGATTCACGAAAAATGCCACGTCCAATTGGTACCGAACGTGCTTCATGGAAATATGGCAATTTTGGTGTATCAAATATTGAAGCAGACATAGTCAATCAACCGGTTCCATCGTGGTTGTTAGACAAACCTCAACAGCAGCCACCACCCCAACAACAGCAATTGCCACAGCCATGGTTACAACAGCATCCAATGGCTAGAAATCATTATGTTGATGATTTACATTTAAAGGATTATTATCAAGTACGTCCTTTAATCATAATCTCAATGATAGCGATAAATGTAAATGTTTCTTATGTCTGATTTGTAATTAGCAGGCGCAAATGGATTATTATACACCGTTGACACAAAATCAACAAAATATGAACTTAATGCAGTCGATGCACTATCAACAGCTTATACCTCCGGAAATCGGACAGCAACCGACTGCTGCTGAACCGTGGGAACACGATAAACATGTAAGAATTTTGATTTATAATTATTCATTTCCAGGAATAATTCCAGATACTTTTCTATAATTCAGGATTAATATTTTTTGTGTATCGAAAATGTTGACCGATCTACTTACATAACCCTACATTTTGATATAAACCGTAAACAATTTATCCCTGATAGAATTATGTCAAAAAAAGGAAGATTTTGCTAAGTCGCTCAATTCTGCAATTCCCCGGGGAATTAACATATTAGAATTTGTGGCACTTTTGAAAAATTATATTTCCCAAAAACCGTTAGGGTTTCGTTTTTCGATTGCTATTTTGAAAATGAGAAAATTAATATGTGGGAAAAGACCCGTTTATGTTGAAAGTGGCCTAAGTCCAGTAAGGGAAGCAAATATATGCGACAAAGCTATTATTATTCCCTCTCTGGATTTGCATCAATTTCTCTTTTAAGGTTTGTTTTTTTGGGAAGGGGTGATATTTTAGTGTAATAGGGGGACGGGGAATTTCGATGCCAATGGAGGATTGTGCCCCTCAAAGGGGGACGTCTGGCATTCCTCCTGTTGAATCGTTTTTCACTATGGTTCATAATTAATGGCTGTACTTAGTTAGGCATGTCCTTTTTTTTCGTACAGTCCTTGTCCGATTTAACCACAGAAAAAGGGAGGGGGGAGGTGAATCTACTCCAAAAAAAACCAGTCAGTCAGAATAGAAATATAGTTTTAGTAAAGAATTACATTGAGGAAACGTTTCCGATTTCCTAGTTCCTCGGACAATAGAGCCCCCTCCCCACTGATAAATAAAAGTTGTTTTTTTTAAACTAAAAAAAATATTCTTCACTATTTTCCAGGGTTGGTCAACCAAATGGACAAACTAATCAACAATCTTTATGTGTGATGTCCACAAGTAAGAAACTTGGATATTTGCTAATTTATTGTTAATTTGAATATATCGTATTTTGTTCAACAACAAAAGTAAAAAAAAAGAAAACTTGTAGGTTTTTTTCTTTTTTGCACACTCAACAATTTAGACGTAATAGTTATAAAAAAAAAGAATTTTTTTTTTTTTTTAATTAAAAGAAAAATAATAAAAATCATTGTTTTCACGTAGTATTTATGTTCGATGTTATGAAAATGCTCATTTTTGAGTTGTTTTTGTTTTGAACAGCATATATAGGTACGAAAAATAGTAATAAAATGAATACAAAAAAAAAATAATATTTAAAAACATTTATTCAATTGAAAACTGATTTTTTTTTTAAATTGATATATCATTTTGATGAGCCCCCCCCCCAATTATACATTATTTTGCTTTTTTTTTTATTTCGAAACAAACAAGAGAAAGGAATTGATAGTTAATTTCTCTATACTACTACTTATGAACAATATGCTATATCTAAATAATTAAACAAATATTTAAAAATACACTTAATGTTTATTAAATTTCGGCTTTAAATAATTATTAAAAAAAAATAAATAAAAAATAAAGAAAATGATGCTGCTCGACATTTAAACACATTTGAAAGAGAGAAGACGTAGATATTTTAGAAAGAACTTTATCTCGTAGAATTTTGTCCTGATTTTAAATTAAATGAAAATTTTATTATTTTTGTTGCATTGATAAAATTACTATAAATCTACTCATGAACAAAAATAAATAATAAAAAAAAAAAAAAAAAAATTAAAATAAAAATAAAAAATATATAAAGCATAAAATAATAACGTAACAATTCTTTAAAAAATATTAAAAAAAAA
>JANSTT010017714.1:0-16038 GCA_026745375.1 Platyura marginata | reverse complement strand
TTATTCAACATTTTCAGTACATTCAATACATGAGTCTGGGGCAAAATTTTGTCAGCCCCGTAGAAGAAATCATAGCAAAAAATGATGAGATAAGGTACTTTGGCTGGCAGACTATATAGGGTGAATAGGTCTGTTATCGGTTTTTCTTAAATAAAATTATGTATAATTATTTAAGATAAAGTTTGTGTGGCAGACAAAAATGACTTGCGGGTCTCAGCCCTTATTCCCTGGACCTAGAGCCGCCACTGGTAGACTGGAAGATAGGGAACTAACTAAAATATAGTCCAACTCAAAAGTCAATATTTTCCGCAGATATAATTCAGTGAATATAGAACATAGTAGAGAGAAAACAGATTATAATTCTCTACAGAAAATCCAATTCCAATTTTAAATAAAAAATTTATGAGATTAGCAAAACATAATTTAATTCCACAAATATTCACAACAAAATCTACTCAATAATTTTTATTTTCCTAGATATATGTAATTAATATTATTTTTAAGGAAGATTCAAATAATAAATTTGCGTAACACAGTCCTACGCTAGTATGATCTACATAAATAATATACATAAAGCATATACATAAAAAACACAAATTCAGAACAATAAATTAAAATGAATCTCCACAAATTAAATGCAGATTTATATATGTTTTTCGTGGATTTTAATAATCTAACCACATAAATTTAGATTAGAATTTCTGACAAATTTTTATTTAATTTTGTTGTTCTGGAATTTAATTTCGTTGAAGGAAGGCCATTTATCAAATGGATTTAACATGAATATTGCCAAGGACATATACTTAACAAATGCTCATTTTCATTGATCATTTATTGTGATTTGTCGTTTTAGTTAGATTATGTGTAGTATTATGTACATACATATGTACTCGTATTATGTATATTAAGTAGAAAAAACTATATTGCTTCATTTGCTGACAAAATATTTCTACTATGGGAAACCGTGTGCCTGGTATACCTGCATGGTATAACTACACCCATCACATACATACACATTTAAGCTTTCAACTACCTATATCAAAAGTTATTCAATTAATTGCGATTGATTTCTCACCTTTCCCTCTATAAGTAGTAGGTAAGTGAGCGTAAGCCTAATATTCACACACATCAGAAAGTTTAATATATAATAGTTTAATAAAAAATAATAATTTATTAATAAGACTGAATGTCGTAGTCCTTTACTTTTCGTGCAATGTGTGATGTACAAAAAAAAAAACCCAACAAATATAGCATTAAATCTAATTAATATGTCAACCTGTATGTTAGCAAGCCGTTACGTTTTATTGGTGAATGTCAGTTTTGGCCAAACTTTCCAAGGACATCGTAAAAACATTGATTAATTGTTATTTGCTGTACATAGGTTAGGTTTACAAAATTAAAGGTTATATGTATGTCCTTGGATACGGTTAAATATTATAATTTGTATATAATTTGGCTTTTATTTTTTGTATTATTTGTATTTATGATTTATATAACATTTTTACCGTTAGAAATTAAGGAATAATCATTCTTATTCTATGTAGACTTAATTCTGTTTTTACACGGTTTTGATTTAGAAAAGATCTAAAAAAATAAATTCAATTTTCTTTTTACACAATTTCAATCGAATTATTAGTGTTAAAAAAAACTGATTGATTTGAAATTTTAAGCAAAAATATTTCCATTAACCGCAATTCTCTAGATACTTGTATTTAGCACACTACAATCCTTTTGTCAACAAACATTAGAGCGTCATGTTACTTTTACTTAAAAAATTTTATTACCTTGAATGCACATAAAAATCAAATTTGGTTTTTTATAAAAATTCTTTATTAATTTGTGGCGGCATGATGCATAAGAATTTCATTCGTTTTATTGCAACCCTTACGTAGATATCAGCAAATGAGATAACAAGTATTTATATCCATTGCATAAGGGTTGTGCGTTTAATACAATGCAATAAAACAATAACGAATGGAATTCTTATGTCGGCATTATTAATATGCAAGTTTATTATTTAGTTTAGAGATAAGGTAAATTTAAAATAGTTTTGTATTAAGGAAATGTACATATTAAAATTATTTAGTAAAGATATTTAGTTACGAAAGGACGTCTTTCATTTCGACTCCGAACAACATTCTGTAAAAACAGAATGAGGGAGGTGTATTATGGTACAGTTTGACTGAGTAGACAGTATTAGGGTAAAGTTGATATACAAAATAATATTAATACTGGAAAATTTGTAATTTTTGTTTGTCGTATGAGAAATCTTTTTTTTAATACATACATACATATGTACATACATTTTTTAAATTTCTAATTATTCCATTCGGGAGCCAAATTATAAATGTCCAAAATCACAATTATCTTAGATAATTTAGAAACTGGTGGAATTTAATTAATTCTTTAAATACTTTCTACTAGGGTGGAACAAAGTACCTACCCTATATGTTTTGTTGATCAAAGTAGCGTTTTTAGATTAAATCTGAAGTGCGGACGGTCCACTACAAAGCTTTGAGCTAACACGGACAATACCCTTTCCTCTATATATACGGTGAAATGTTCAAAGCAACAAGTTTAATGGACTCTCTTTTTACATTTTTTGAAATGAGAACTACAACAAATACTTTTTTTAATTATCTCTCCAAACTTTGTGTGAGTTAAAATAAATATTTTACCTACTACTCACTACTGCAATATGTTACAAAGCACCACATCAAAACCTATTTGTTTGTTTATATGTAGGTATGTACTGTACATACATATATACAATTGTACATGTATGTAGTGTGCAAATATAAAAGAAACTACATATTTGAAATAGGTAGATTTGTTTATGACATTTTAATTTGAAGTAAAACTTCTTTTTAAAAAAAAATTATTTGTGCAAAATAAAATTTTTCACTTTTTCTTCTTAATAAAATTTCTGGAATTTTATACAACAGCATAGTAACAACTATATATACACCACAATTATGTAGGACTTTGTACTTAAAGATTTAATGTGTATTCCTCAAAATTGCAAAATTAAAAAAAAAAAATTTGGGGTTCATAAATCGCAATTAAATATTTTACAGATGTACTTAATATCCAAATTTAAATGAATACGTAATGTTAAATGAGTGAATAAATTAATGTTAAAATTTGGTAATCTCATTTTGGCATCATCAGTTTGAGAAGGGCATTTCCAATTAATTTTCATATAGATCAGCTAATTTTTATGAGTATACTCTGTTGTTTGTAATATATAGTATTTTCATGAGAAGTAAATTGTTTACATGTTACAAAACATTTAATTGTATAAAAACAATAATAATTTTGATGTATTTAAATATGCAAAAATTTAATGTTTCTATTTCTTTTTTTTTGTTTATATCAAATTCCATAATACAAATCGATCGATTGTAATAGATTGTATTAAATTTTTACATAATTTATTTATTTTTTTTGTTTTAATTAATTGTACATTTATGTTTGTATTTTTTGTAATGTATATATATGAATCTTACGAATTGATACGGACTCGAACTCTGTACTCGTCTGGCAGTCCCCTGTAATTAAAATCCAAGGATTTTGTGTGGGTTTTTTTTTGGATGAAAATGATTTAATACATTTAATGTATAATTAAAACACAACTCTCTAAGCTATATAAAATAATTTTAATAATATAAAAATAAGCTACCGAAGGAATATAGCAATTTTAAAAAAGATAAGTTTTATTTGTAAATTACTAGCTTATCTGCGGTTGGCATTTCTTTATTATGTGTAAAAGAAATTATTTAAAAGTTTATTATACTCTGTGAACAACAATATATGTACATTGTACAGTACAGTACATGTGGCGTTGGGGTACATACATAATTTAATCAACTTCTAAAGCTCGAAATATTATATAGTGTACATACAGTGGTGACCAAAAAAATAAGTGTAAGGCATATTTTGTATGAAAAAGTCGAAATTCAGTAATTTCTCTTACTTGTTGAACTACATTAATGTAGGTATTTTTATGTCAAAATTATTTAATCGGGACGATTAAAAGTCAGGTTGAGCGCAATGTAAGTGTTTTTATAGTGTTTTTGAAATTTAAGCTACATTGTTTTTATAAAATTTGATTATCAATATATTTTATTTAAGATTTATGTTTTATGTTGAATATAAATGTTGTATTTTAATTTAATTATTTTATTTTAAAAATATTAAATATTTATTATTATTAGGTATTTATTGTTGTGTTACTTAATTGGGTGTTGGTTTTAAAGAAATAACCCTTACCAATAAGACTTACTACAATATTATTTATTTCTCTCTTTCAGCAGCGGTATTGTGATTGCAAAGTGAAAAACTTCACAGCGTGAGAAAACTGAATAAGTGAGTTTTCTCACTTTTTGGTATTGTGATTCCAAACTCACGTTTATTTGAACGTGAAATTGTTCACTTCAAATGTCAAAATTTCCACCATCTATTTTGAAGGTGTAAATTAAAAGTGAATATTTTCACGTGTTTTTGCGAAGTAGAAAATGCCAACGAAACGGTAATTTTCATTATTTGCTAAATCATTTCTATTTTTCTTTCAATCATATTTTGCATTTGCGGTGTCAATATAGAGAATATACGACAATTTTATCTTTAGTGGCATAAAGTGAGGTTAAATTGAGAATATTGATATACCTATACTCATTGTCATTTTACCGACTTTTTTCCAATAATGGTGTCAGTTTTTCAATGAGACTTGACGTCAAATTTGTGTAAAAACGATACAGTCCTATAAATTGCTGCTTCGGTATATCGAAGGGGTCCTTTGTGTCTCTAAGATGTCTGTGACTGATACTCAAATAATTCCTTTTTTCGTTTTCGTCCTCCAACGCGAACAAAAGCGAGAATAAATTAGTTTGGAGTAAAGCAACTATCATTATAAAACCTAGGAACTACATATTTATTATTATTATTTAAATAATAATTATTTATTATTACAAAAATGTTGTAAACAAAGTTCAACGCGACAACTTTGACGTCTAATTTACGCACTTTTTTTTATAAAAGTACTAGATTTGGTACTAAACTAAAAATAAAATGTTCACCTTCACTTAACCTTTTCGACCCGAATGGTACATATATGTACCAGTAAGAGTTTCACTAATCGAAAGCCGGGTCGAAAGGGTTTAAGTGAGTTTTGTAATCACAATACTGAAATGATGAGTATTTTTAACAGATGAAGTGAATATGAATAGGCGAGAAAACTCACGCGTGAATTTTTCTCACTTTTTTTATAGTGGAGATCACAATACCGCTGCTGGTCTCAAGTCTCGATATTATGCAATTTTTATTGTATTATTTATGTACATTTTCGTCCCATGAGAGAGAAGTAGTAACTATAATCTATAGCTGGATTCTTCCTTCGAAATGGTCATTATAACCGATTTTTCACTATAAGCGGCGTCATCCCGCATATCCGATAGCTGATTGTATGGGTTTTCATACAAAACCAACCATTTCGAATGAAAATGGTCACTATAACCGGAATGTCATTATATCACTGTGCTATATATATTCACTGTACTATAAATTATTTATGATAAATATAATTTAAGTAGTGTTTGAAATTTGGAAAAATAGCACTTTCGGACGAAGAAAGTGGTATTTTCTGCCTGGAATCTAGGTAAATTTTAAACACAACTTTATTTGTTACCGATATTTCGAAAAATTTTTCTTTTCTTTTTCAAGGCTACAACACAACCAAAAAAATAATTTAAAAAACAACTGGAATTATTACAAAACATGTCAAGGGACAATCATCTGTCGGTAAGTTGCACATAAACTTTCTGTTAGACAAGTTATCTTCCATCTGGAGTATGTTAGGGTTAGCGAAGTCGAAGGAGTGTCCTGTTTCAATTGTATGTTGCATTGCTCCAGTTACACTTACATTTTTTTGATGTACAATGTCTTTTTGTTTCATTCTATTTTCAAGTTTTTGTCCTGTTTGTCCTATATAAAGTTTGTCACATTCTTTACACGGGATACTGTAAATTAATCCAGATTTTTGTAGTTTTTTTATTGTAACCTTTTTGACTGGGTATAGAGTTTTTAGTCTGTTTGTTGGTTTAAAAGCGATGTTCATAGTTGAGTTGAAGTGTTTTAACAGTTTTTGTAATGTTTCTGAGATACCATTTATATACACCCCGTATATTTTGTAATATACCTTAAAATAGTTATGAATTCTCCTATTATTCAGTGAATGAGTATCTATTGATTCATCAACAGTGTATTTTTGGAATCTAGAGTTATAGAGTTTAGATATTTATACAAAATAGTATATTTAAAATATTTCTTTTACACATTTACCGAGGAGAACATACATAGATAATCTCTTTTACTGTATTTATTTTGATTGTATACGATAGATAAGCTAGTGTAAATGTAATGTATTACTTTATTAAAAAAAAACAATGTGACATGCAAATTATTGCTTTGAAATTCTATTATTTCCTTTTTAAAGGGCTTCATTGCGATGGGTTAGTAATAAATATGCATTAAAATTTTACTCACTTTGGTGCTACAACATGAGACGGTAACTGAAGAACACATCGTTGCCGTAGTATTCCTTCCCATAATTGTACGCCAACAATACCAAAAATAAAAAATACAAAAAAACATAGTAGAAGAACATTTCCAAGCATTGGTAATGTGTCCAATAACAGCATAACCAGTATTCTCATACCTGTAATATATATATATATACATATATCTAAATTGGACATATTAATTTCAAATTCATATTTATTTACCCTAATACATACAATACAAATACATAATATACATATAAAGCTAAAATTTACGAGAAAACTTTTAAAGAAAAAAGTTTACTTTCATTGAATATGGGTGAAGGTGTTTTTCATGTTCTATTCAATTTTGCATATTTTTTTTTCTACGAATTTTATTTATGTATAAGCAAGTAGAGAGAGCCTCATTTGTATGGTCACAGTAAAATCTAAAAGAATCTAACAAGATGTAAACCTTTGGCATTTAAATTTACCATTATTGAGTTATATGAGGACTAAAAAGGTTTTTTTTTTCTTGTCAAACATACAATGTATATAATGAATGAAACATCTATTATACCTTATCCGTTATCCTCTGTCAATCTTCCATAAAGGAAAATTATGAAAATTGAATTAAAGTTTCCCGTCATCATACTCAAATAATTATATGTAAATTTCTCATATTTTATCATATAAATATATATTATTTGACAGATTTTATAGGTCACCTCATCACACACCATCGCCGATAGACGTAAAATACGGTAGTTAAGTTATGAACACCCATCCCTCGATTTGTACGGTAGATACGTTCCATGACAAATCATGTAAATCGAAACCGTGTAAAACGAGACACACCATGCATATGAAACAGGAGGATAGGTATAAGTGTAATGTTAATATTGATATAGTATTATTATCAATTCAAATTCTATAACAGCGTAAATTTCAACCGTTATTTTTCTGATGAAATGTACTAGGGGAAAGTGTGTATGGTTTGAACACCAATTTTTTTTTTTAATTTTATCTTTTTCAAACGCTCAAACTCAATAATTTTTTGTTTACTTAATAGTCAATATTTTACCAAGTTATTGATAAATTTTTATCCATTCATAAAACATTTTAATAAATAAATATTTTGCTGGTATTTTCCGGTTTTCTTAAACTTATACCGTAGCTTGATTTTTTTTATTATCTTTAATAACTTCATTGATTTCTTTTTTCATCACTTCTCCATCGGGTTCTACCCTATTTGTTTTTTCTTTTAATATCTTGGTATCTATTTAAAATTTAAAAATAAAATATAATTTACTCAATGCTTATATCATGTGAATGTTTTGAACCTGTTTAAAGTGTCTCCATTTTTTTCGTTCAAAGTTCAAAGCATCCCTGGGTGACAATTTTTAAATTAATATACAAAATGTCAAAAACTAAAACGATACCGAAATTCATTGAATAACCATTACAAATAAGAACACTAATTGAACACAAAATAAATAAGAAAATAAAATTATTACGAGAAAATCCAAATTTTACTTTCGACAAGTCAAATAACTTGTTTACCCGTAAAATATTAAATCGTGAAATTAGCTCTGATTTTTTTATACAAGTGATTCATAATTTAAAAATAAATAGTATAAGTAAATTTAAAAAAAATGCGTAATTATTATTCAAACCATACCCACTTCCCCCTACATATGACTGTAATAAACAATTGATTTTCAAATTCGAGTGCTAAGTTAAATAAAAAAGTTTAAACAAAAATGAAAACGATATTTTTGTAATTTTCTTTTTTGGAAAATCTCAGACGTGTAGGTCTCTGTTTTAAAAACTGATTTGTTTTGATATTTGAAAATTAGCTTATATGTAAATGTAAAGCAGGGGCGTCATTTCAGGAAAAGCTTAGAGGGGGCAATATTTGTCAAAACACAAAACATCTTGAATATACCAATTTTTTATGAGAAATGGTATTTTAGTATGAGAACTCCCCTACAATATGAAAATTTGGGAAACTATTTTGACCAAAAATTTTCCAAAATTATTTAATAATTTTCGTCCAAAGATATGCCAATTGAAGTGCAAATAACGGAATTTTCATATTCACTGTATTCATTTCTGAGAACGGACAAAAAAAGTTAATTGTTGTAAGAAAAATCATGATCTATGACATATTTGTAAAGAGGAATGTTAAAGGTTGAATGGCTAGTACCTCCCTTACGTATGAGCAAAAGTAGTAAGGGATATCAAAATTAAAAAAGCCGCATAAATATGGTCGCCAAGGTGCTATCAATGATTCCCTATTATGTAGTAAAAAAGTTTAGTTAGTGTGAAAGAGGGCGAGCGCCCTAGAGTGCCCGACATTCCTTAGACTTCTATAGATGGGTCCATTAAACATCCTCTTTATACATTTATCTCAATTGGACATAACAAGCTCTTTTTTGTAGAAGAAAGCAGCACTGGAGGTTTTCTTTTTTACGGAAACTTTACAAATACTCGCAAATTCAACGTTAATTTTAAGCATTGGCATTTTTAGAGATAATGTCATTATTTAGACTGTTTTTAAGTGCAATCCAACCACTCGGCCTTAGATTCAAATCAACATACCAGAGAAAAACACTTTGTTTGATGATGTTTCATCCCCAGTTGGTCTTGAACCCGCGACCTCCCGCTCCACTCATATTTCTCTGAGCCATTTGGTCGGTTTGCAGTACAAAAAAAAACTTTATGTATCGATGATTATTTGACAAAAGGCCCTAACATCAATTTTTTCAAAAATGGTTTTTTTATGAAAACTGTTAATTTTGGATATTTTACACTACATCATTATTTTACTAAATTTTACGAAAAAAAAATGGTTTTTCTCGCTTTTTAAATGTTCTTTTTAAAGACAATTCGAGACAATTACTAGCTGCCCTAGACATACAATATTTTAACCAATAAAAAAAAAATTAAGTTTCTATCTCAACGCATTCTTGATTTATTGGGTCAACGAGCGAGCGAGCAAACCGAATGACCAAAATTTTTATTGCTTTTTTTTTGCAAAACTTTCAATTTGTTAAAAAATACTAAAAAATGCGAAAGAAATTTCAAATATTTCTACAGAAAACCAAAGCTTTTACTTTTATGTTTCATATACCAGTAGTGGAATCAAATTTAAAGCTGTAAGCATATTTAAATAAAAACTACGAGCAAAAGAAAATATTTTTTATTCAATATATTTTTGCAGGAGGCTTGGAGAAATACTTTTTGTTCAGATGCTTGGGCGGCGATCACCCCCCCCCCTAGCACCCTTCCCCCGAAATGACGCCCATGATGTAAAGATGTAGTACTAATTATAGTGCTCACACAATATCATGTCATTTCAACTCTATTTCTAAATAGCGCAGGAATACAAAGTGATGATCAAAAATAAAAATAGCTTGTGTATCAGCCATTTTCTATTCGCATTAAATATTAACTGTAAGTGGGTTTTGACCTCTGAAATTTATAACTCAATTATTCAATTTTAAATTTAGCGAAAAACCAGTACGTCTCGGATCCTATAATACTACATAAATTAAATTTTTAGCTAGATTATAAGATTATCGTCCTTATTGTCGGATTTTTTAAGAATCGATTTTATAAAAACTAGAAAAAAATATTATTTTTTATGATTTTTGAACGACTAGTTTTTTGCATTTATTTTAAAATGAGTAATTTATGGTAATTTTATCTTCAAGAGACTCAATTCTTAACAGAGCACATTTTATCGATCGAATATAACCTCTAGAAATATATGTATGCTAAGTGAAGTTCCGTACATCTATAATAAGTATAATAAGTATTTATATCCTTCCTTAAAAACATGTTCATTAAGAAAATATTCAATTGTAAATTGCTAGCTTTCACTTGGCATTAAGTAATGATACAGTTTATATCCAGACATTTTAATGCTTAAATATTCTTTTTAATTTCTATTTTCTTTCTTTTTTTTCCTTTTCAATTCAGTTAAGTTGTTGCTGTAATTTGAACTTTGCCTACTTTCATAATCGTTATTTATAATATATACTATACATACCTTTATACCCTTTATATACAGTAAACGTTTTTCAGTAAAAAAAATGAATGTAAAATATATTTTTTGAAGCAAAAGAATATAAAACAGTTACATACATACTTAAATTTCACATCACATAATAAAATATTTCATCCTTAAATTTTTTCTAAATATAAAATGATCCCACAATACAATTTAACGAAAAATATTTTGTTAACACATTATAAACAGAAAAGGAAAATTCTTGGATCGACCTATCCAAAAAAAAATAAAAAAAAAACACAACAAAAAAAAAATCTCAATAAATTATCTCTCTATATAATTTAATCTAATAAATTCCTTTACTTACTTGGTATTCGATTAATTGCTCTCAACGGCCGAAGCACTCTTATTGTTCGGATAGCTGTTAAATTTAAATTTTCCATATGCAAACAATATTCAAATGCCCCAGCAACAACAATGAAAAAATCCAAACGATTCCAAGAATCTGCCAAGTATGTGTTTTTGCCCCACATTCCCATAGCTACCATTTTTATTGTCATTTCCAATGAAAAGAATGCAAAGATAATATCATCGAAAATCTGGAAAAAATGTTTTTCGTTTCTGTTTTTAAAGAAAGAAAAATCAATAAAATATGGCTAAACTGGTTTAAACTCTCTATAAATTGTTCTTAACTTTTTTGTATGTCAATATTTAAATAGTTGAATTGAAATTTAATAAAACTTATATCGCCTCTTTAGAACTTCATGTATTTCGGACTACATAATTAGAAATTTTAATAAAATGTTAATAAAATGGTATTATAACTCTGGTACAGATAGTTTGTAATGCCTGTCTACACTATATTATTCAATCATGGCAAAATCGTGCTATAACCACACGAAAGTTCAATAATTTTAGTTCTCTTTTATTGAATGGTAAAAGATTGTTTTTATTTTATATCGCTTGAGAAAATAAACATAAATGTCAAAAATTTTTCCACAGGGGAGGTTGAAGGTTCGTTTATTCGCAATTTGACATAAAATCGCAATCCTTCGCAGGACAACCATCGTTCGTTTATTCATTGCGATTGCGAATGTCATCTCAATTTTTCGCAGAGGTCAAAACTGGAGATGGAGAGTTCAAAACTGGAATTGCGCTACGAATACGATATTATAATATTGACATTGACATTTGCCAAATTAATAAATACATATTATTTTTGGCATTATATTTTTATTTTCTTATAATTTAGTTTTTAATGACAGAGGTGTTGTGCCCAAATAGTTTTTTCATTTAAAATTGTTGATTTTCTTTTGTCTTTCCTTTTTTATCTTTCTATTATTCTTTTTTTTGACTCTAAATTTTTATGTGCTCTAAATTTTTATCATTTACTCAAAAGATAGTCCGAATGTAGAAAAATTATATATGACAATATAGAGAATACAAAAATAAAGATTTCATTCATAGACCAAAAAGTTCTACGACATACCGCCATAGCCCCGCAATCAATTTTATGTAATTTCTAGGGTTTTTAATCATTTGCTCAATGACAGAAGATAGAAAATCGCAATCACAATAGACCGGTTGTAAATTACAAGTGTTAACCATTCGCAACTGACATAATTCATTGTAATTGTGGTCACGTGACGTTCGCAACTGACATAATTCATTGTAATTGTGGTCACGTGACGTTCGCAATCTTTCGCAATGACATCGTATTCGCAATTGCGAATAAACGAACGGGTCCCTGGCTGCTTTCATATATATGTAATTATTGTGTATTATCGAAAAGTTCTGAAGTCACACTGTAGTGTAGCGCTCAAAAAAAAACTTTCTAAATTCTACTTACCCCCCATGTTCGTGCCACTGTTGGCGATTATGGCAAATGGCAAGAAATGATTGAATAATATACCTAGCTAATCTATGTCCCTTAATGTGCATTGTAGAAGAAAAAAAACTTAATACAAACTTTAATTGAAATATGCATGACCGACCATCCGTCCGTCCGTGATCAATATTCCGGCTAAAGCTAGAAAGCCGTAATTTTGACAGTTTAATATGTAGTCCTAGAGTAAAATCTCTATTGTTTATGGAGCAAACTGGACAAAATATAGGGGACGCTGTGCACCTAATCAATCATTTACTCGAAAGATAGTTGGAATATAGAAAAAATGAATATGACAACAAATACAGATAACACAAAAATGAAGATTTCATTAATAGATCAAAAAGTTCCACAAACTACATTTATGTCGCTGCAATCAATTGCATGTCATTTCTTATGGTTTTTAATCATTTCTATTCAATTTATTTAACATGCATACATATATTTTTGTTATTCAGACAAAATAGGAACGGACAAAGTCTTAGACTTAGATAATCAATAAATACTCATACGAGTAAATACTCAATCGGTGTAGCCAATTATTCCTTCTTGGCTAATTTGATATGAAAGTATGTTTGTATATGCATTTGAATTTTTTTGGTACTTTTTTTTTGTAATTTTGTATCGGAACATAAAACCTTAGGGGTAATTTCTTTGCTAGTATTTTCATAGCGAACATATAGATCTCTGAAGATGGTAGCATCAGAGTCTAAGTCTCTTGGTTTCTGATACATGAATAAATTGTACATTGGTGCTTTGTAAAATTCTTTCAATCTTTAAATTTTCTCACAGATACATAAATAAAGAGTAAATTTTGAGTTATATTATTATTATTAAATTCAAAAATATGGTATGGACCAAATAAATAAATAAATTATATAATATTTAAATAAATTAATATATCGAATTATAATCTGTTAGACGACTTGTGTTAGATATTTGTTGATGCATAAAATTATATAGTGTAGCTGTATAGATCATTTAACAAATAAATTAAAATCAATTTATATGCGAGTAATAAAAAGAAAGAGGAAGTGCATTTATTTATTTCATACTTATATGTACTTACCTAATTGTATGTAAAAAATTACCTGTAAGATTTTACATCTATTTGTTACACATGCATCGTCCACACAAGGCTGGTACATTCCCAATGTTATACAGTTAAGAAGAATTACCAATATCGAAATTCGTTCAAACCATGTATTATTTTATGATTAAGGAACATTTTATTATAATATGACGTGACAAAGAATTAATTTATTTTTAGTTAACATTAATCAAATACTAAATATATAAGTATGTATACTAAACAGCATGTTCAAATATTCACACTTTCAATTTGTAATTTAAAATGTTGTTGGTGTGTTTTTGACAAGGGTTGTAAAACGTATCCAAACGAAACACAGAATAACTGCAAAATGTATGCAAAGTATTAAAATTAAATTGAAAATGTTACGTAGTTAGTAACACAACAATGTAATACGTAGCAGTAACTGAATTTCTTAATTTTACAGTAGTGTAGCGTGAATATAACATTGTTTAATATATAAAAAAGATAAATTCTTTTAGTTTGTCTATTGTGTGTGTAATTTGGAAAACAAAATATGCTTCAAATCATTTATGGAATTAATTTTGACAAATTTACCAATACATTACATAAATATTCTGGATATCAATTTTGTGAAATTTTGATATGATATTTAGGGCTAAATCTTTCGTCCATTGTGAATTCATATCGAGTGAACGTACAATTATGTAGTGCCATGTCGTTCTATAAGTTAAATATTCACTAATACATATAGAATTATAACCTGAAAGATTTCAGGACAATAATATGTAAATTCACACTGGACGAAAGATATAGTCATAAAAATCTAATTCTAAAACTAAATACTTTCTATCATGATTTTTTTTTTGATTAAAAGATAGTAAATCTGCTCAAACTAATGACGCAGTTATGATTTTAGTTTGACCTCGAAGAATAGATGTCCTGTGCTATTATTTTTTTAAATTTGTCTTACTCATCAATACTCTTTCGCACTGCATTATTACTAAAATACAGGAAAAATCAAAAAGTTATAGTTTACTTTTCACTCGCCACAAATCGATTCACTTCATTAAAGATTTATTACTTTGTATTTCATATATGTATATACGTTTAAAACACTTCAAGCATATTTTATGACACAAAACGCAACTATCCCTATCGATTTGTTACCTCAATGGTAAAATCATATCTATATACAATCAAACCATTAGACTTATAATACCGTTGTAATACATTTATTTTATGATTCTCTCCCTGTAATTGCATAAAATGTCATATTTTTGATAGGTAATACTTAAAATATAATACACTCTGTTTCAAAGCTATAAACGAATTTGAAAATTTCCGATTTCTCGGGAACGAATGCGCCCTGTCATAAACGGTTTTCAGAATATGTAGTGACACTCAAGACTGTTCTAACGCACTAGGTAAGTTGTCTGGTCATAACGGTATTTCAGCTCTGTAGAGGAAATTCCAAGAAATTGGCGAAAAACGAATATAAATTTATTTCAAAAAACAATATCAAATTAAAACTAATATTCAGTATTAAATGGATCCGTCACCAGATACTGGCAGGATTCAAAGGTTATAGCTTTGAAACAGAGTGTAGTAGTTAATACTTAAAATAAAATGCATTGCCCCTTCTATCAATTTCAGTGCCGAATTAAGCCCTGTGGGGACCTGTATGCTAGCGAAATCTATGGGCTCCTTCGAAAATTATGTGGTGATCTTGGTTGTATATTGTATATTGAAAAAAAATAAACAAAATTTATTACATATTATAAAACAAACATAGGTAGGTATATAATATATACATATATTCAAAATATATAAACGAATATAAAAACATTTCAATTCAAACAAACCGACCAAACTTTAAATTCTCGTTTACCGAGCGGCCAAAATAAAAAACAAAATGAATGAAAAAATAGCAATCTAATTGCGCCCTCTAACCAAATTTCCCCTCTTTTTTCGTCTATACTATATAGATTTTCGGCTTGAATCGACTTGCGAAGATGGTAAAACTCACAAATGTGTTAAGTGCCAAATATGTTATTTTACAGCAAATTTTGAGTTTCGAAGTAGTAGTCAGAAAATAGGAAGGTCGTACTCTCAACAGGGTCTTGAGCCGCTATTATTGATTACTCTACCGACTTAGAATTTCACGAGAATGGTGTTAATAAAAATTCTACGATGAATATTAAGGAGTGTTACAAACTGTATACCAAAGTTAATGTTATATAGGTTTTTAAATTTATTATTTTTTCTATATTTTGAAAAGAATTAAAAAAAACTTGATTAAATAGGACATTTTCAAAAAAATTAAATCAGTGTTTAATTAGTGTTATAAAACATTTCTCTTCAATAAATCATGCAATTGGGGTTGGAGTATATTTTTGAAGTGTAGTTTTTATACCCGTATGATGTTATTCAAAGAGTATTACAACTTTGGTACTGAGTTTTTAACTCCTCTTAACCCATTCATCACGAAAGTGAATTTCGTGATACACCAAATTGGAAAAATGTACTTTGGTTATAAACAAAATAT
>JANSTT010017713.1:0-12496 GCA_026745375.1 Platyura marginata | reverse complement strand
ATACGTACCGATTTTGCATTAGCAAAAAGGATAAAACTGAAGGATATTGAAAAAAAAAAACGTTTTTCAATAGTGACGTCATATCGTTATGGTAAATTGGGAAAATGGAAATTTATCATATTGAGTCCAAAACTCGTTATCATAATACACAGAAGGCAGAGGATGGTGGAGGACGGATATTCTTGCAATAAACGGATTTGCAGACTTTGCAAATTCAAAACGAAATCGACCAATTATAGTCCAAGTAGTAATTTGACTTAAATGTTTAAATTGATGATATTTATGTTAGAGAAACGTTCCTATGACGTGCCTTTAAACTGCCTAATTGACTAGGAAAACAAAAAAAAAACCTTCCTATAACGTTTTACTGACGTAAATATAACCAATTTCGTATTTCTAACGTAAATATACCCAATTTCTACATTTAAGTCAAAGTGGAATGTAATCACAAATAAAAATAAATAAAACTTGGTAATTGAGGTCCTAAAAAGTGTCCGCCAATATTTTCGAAAAAAGCTCTTATTCGGAAATATCGAGAAGTCAGTAAAAAGAAGGAGAATGCGAGAATGGTAATAGAAGGATTCAGCAACGTATTAAACAAAATTTGGTAATTCTCTGTGTGGAGTAGTACCTAAATTTATTTGTCTACTGATCTGAAGCAAAACTGTTATAAATTAAGGGACAAAAAATTGTCTGCGGAAAACTTTGACAATGTTTCACATTTTTTATGTAAATTATATTTCCAATACCTCCCTCTGTGTCAATATACATTTGTACAATGTTTATTATGTAATGTCCATCATATAGCACATAATATGGATTAAACGTTCAAAGAGTATATAAATTATCCTCGTTGCCACAAGTCATACATGTATTTTCTATATATAGAGTGCAAAAGTACTTAGTTTATAATTGCAAAGTGAACTTTTTTATCGAAAAATAATTTCCAAACACTTTACCTGTGGTTGACAGCCGACTACGATAAATATGAATACACCCTGCAGTGCATTTATCAAGTCCGTTACATACCAAACATAATGTGGTCCACCAACGATCCATGATATAACATCGGCCATCCAGGTGACACCCATCACAACAACTAATTTCAAACAAACTCGTCCCAATGCAGCTCTGGAATTAAGCGATTTGAAACTGAATGATAATTATTTTATTAGATATTTGCAAGAAGTTTATGTAAGAATATTATTGTTATTTGTAATATTATGTAAGTAGGTAGGTAGGTAGGTAGGTAGGTACGTAGGTAGGTAATTGAACAAAATATAAAAAATATTAAAAAGAATTTTTGTTTGTGCACGGTAAATATAAAATTTGCGAGTAATTGAAACAACGTCAAAACAATTTTTGTTTATTTCAAATGAAGAGCAATGAAAATGAATAGACTGGCAATGTGTGTTTTCACCAATTCATGTATTCCGTGTGTTTTCCGAATGTTTATGAATGAAAATAAAATAGAAATGAGTAATTTGGAAAAAATTTAAGTTAGAAACAATTTAAAAAATTTTCTTTTTATTATTCCGTTCTTTCTTCTTTTAGTTTTGTGCCTTATTTATTATTTTCTTTTTTTATTTTTTATTTTCTTTCTTTATTTTTTATTTTCTTTGTTGATTTTCTTTTTTTATTTATTTTTTAATGTATTTTAATCTCATTTTTAACATTATTACTTCCTTCGTTTTTTATTTCTTTCTTTTTATTTATTTATTTTCTTATTTTTATCTTTCTTTCTTAATATCCCTTTTTAATATTAATTTTTCTTTCTTTCGTTCTTTCTTAATTTCCTTTTTTCTTTTCAATTTTTGTTTTTATTTATTTATTTCTTGTTTCTTCTTTTTTTCATTCTTTCTTTCTTTATTACTTCTTTTTTCTTTCCTTAATTTTTTTTTTATTTCTTTCTTTATTTATTTATTTCTTTTTTATTTCCATTTTTCTTTCTTTATTTGGTTCTTTCTTTTTCATTTTTAATAATTACATACTTTCTTTTTCATTCCTCATTATTACTTTCTTCCTTTCTTTATTTTATTTCAAATTTCTATTTTTTTTTTACTCACCGCTCTGTTGTTGATTTCACATCATCTCGTTTCCACAATCCGCAAGTTAATTGACGTGCTGTCGACGCAAACAGCAAACAATTGATGATTAGAAGGATTGCGATAGGACCAAAGAAATATGTTAATATTTCCATGTCACCTGTAAGTGAAAAAGGACAATACAATATTAGGACGATTGATTTGTGTGTGTATTAGTGTAATTTTCTGAATAATATAAGTCAAAGTTTAAATATGCCTCCTTAACCATGCGTTGGGCGCGGCCGATCTGACAGGCACAGCAATCACGCGTTTTCCTTTTTTCTTGTTTTCTTGGGTTGTTTAAAAATAAAAAAAAATGGATGTTAAAAATATAGAATGCAAAGAAATTTCTTTGAATACATCCCAACGAAAGTGCGGAATTGAGCTAAATTGCTTCGAATAGATTTTTTGGGCATTTTTCGAAAGTGACCCTCTTCAGGCACATCGCGCCTAAACTCAGGAGTTTTTGAGGCGCGCCAGAGGCATGGTTAAGAACCGAGATATGCAGATAATTAATATTTTCTTAACATTGACATTTATCGGGGTAGGTATTATTTTCATATAAAACCATAAAACCGAAAAAAAAAAAATCTAAAAAGTTCTTTATATTTAAAATTTCATAAACAGCAAATAAAGACTTAGACTTTTATAGTTTTATACCAAATGACTGAGAATAACTGAGAAATGATGTCGAAATTACCACCCGAACAATCTTCCAAGACTAATTATAGTGACGTCTAACCCCTCGTTTATGCATTGTTAAAATTTCAATAAATCAGAAAATTGTATAATTAGAGATAGAATTACCTACCTAGAACTAGAAGTATATTACATTATTAAGCATCTGATCCATAATAATATTGTTTACCTACATCTGTATGGTTCAATTTAAATATAAAGTGAAAGTACAGTAGATTGTAGATGCTTTTGGGTTGGGTTTGGAGAGTAGTTGCATATAAATTACACATTTTGACAACTACATAATAGGATTGGGGATCTTTAATTAACCACATGGGATCAATAATTTTTCCTATATTCCCCTTATATTTGATAGTCTTTCGACTAATTGACTTATTATCTCTGATGCAACGACACACATCTCATAAATATATATATGTGTAAATATGAATGATCTTATACATTATAGAAGAGAGAGAGAAGAAAAAAAAAACGTTCCGCTATCTCAAGGGAAACTCGATAGTAATTGTCGGCATTTGACATTTTCATCAAAAGAAAAACTTGTTTTTACTTTACTTTTAATATATTTGTTAGAAATTCACGTCTATTGAATGTTAATCAAGTCAGACGCCAACTATTTCACATTCATATATATAAGTGTAGATTCTTTATACATAACTACATATGTATGCACATATATTACATAAAGATTTTTCATATTTAATGCATTATTATTGCAGACACTGCAGCCAGTGTCTAATAAATAACATTTGTTTGGATTTAATTTTTTATTATAAAAGTTTACGGAAGAAAAATTAAAAATGAATGTTGACACAAAATGTCAACGAATTGTTTGCCATATCGTGCTATTTAGCTCAAGAACTTTTGAGAGTTTTGTTAACTAAGATAATCCTGCTTTAGAATTCCAAGAATGTATGAGAATATTTAAATTTAAATTTTTTTATTTGTCATATTTACGCTCACTGAATTTATATGGTGAAAGTAAAATTGTAAATATCATAAATCTGAATTACTAATTTCTTGTGCAATTTAAAACTGTTCCAAGAATAATTAACAGCGGAAATGACTTGAAAAAAAAAAACGAGATGGAAATTAATTATTTATTCTTCATTAAAAAAAAAAAAAAACGAAAATTTGTCATAAACAACTAAAAGAATATGTTACTGGTACAAAACAAGACACATTTAACAAATATTTTATTGATATGGAATTTATTTGATATTTTTGTATTGAAAAATATGCAGGTAGGTACATACCTACCTACAATATAGAGGAGAAACTCATTTGAATTTAAGAAATGGGCAAAGTTTCATTAAAAAATCGTTGCGGTGGCCATTTCTGTCAACCGAAAAATTCCATTAAAAAAAAAGATTTAGTTGTTTTGTCAAATCATAACCATTAAGATTGAAGATTCTGTATTGATTTATTTAACATAATAATACAGTAGAACCTCGATTATCTGAGGTAATTAGGATCAATTAGGAATAACAAAAAACTCGAATAATATGGTAGGCCATGTAAAAACTGTTGAGGTGCAATTTCCCGCGTCATTATAGGCTGATTTGGAGCCATGCTTACTTCAAAATCTATTTTATTCGGATTGGGTGCAAATTTATGTGAAATTCTATAAAAATCACTTGAAATGTTTAGAAATCAATTAAGAACATTAAAATTATTAAATCAAATTTATGAAATTGGGGAACAAAAATTTGTTCAGATTTTTCCAATTTTCCCTTTAATTTTCCAATAAACAGGACAGATTTTTTTTAAATTAATTAAAAACATACACAATTTGGAGATTTTTTACCATTTTCAGTATAAAAATAAAAATATGTAAAAGCCATCCCTATCTCTTCGTTTCTGGAACAACACTAATATGTATTGGTTCTGTAAGATTTTTTAAACAGGAATATATTCTGCACAAGCATTTTTTTATGAAAACTTCTATTCTGAACATACTGTTGAACGAGCAAACCTTATGCAACCTTCCATATACAGATTTAACCTTCATCATTTTTATTTCGACATGTTTTTCGGCCCTACTACTCAGTATGATGATACTGCCAAAATGCATGAAGTGTTTTCTGCTACTGTCAACAAGATGTCTTAAGTCGGAATAATTTGGGGGACATTTATCTTTAATCCGGCCTTTCTTGCGTCTTATGTCAAAATGTCGGTTTTTTGGCTTCAATCGTTTAGCCGAAATCTTGATCACGGACAGATGAATTGACAAACGGACGGACATGCGTATTTCATATAAAAATTTCATGAGAAAGACAATGGAGTTGTAATTTTTTTTCTATAATGAATATTATTGTCTAAAGTATATTATTTTTGGTAAATATGAAATCTTTCTCTTTCGATTCTTCTACATTTTTATATTTTCTCTTTTTTTAGACATTTGGCATAATTCCCAACAGTGGCACTAAATTAAGGACAAATTAAGTTGACAAAGTTGCTTTTAAATGCTGTATGACAGGATGACTTCAGTACTTTTTCTATAATATATGAAAGCAGCCAGTTGAAAGGGTTTTTGTTCCACCCTACTTTTGACATTTGTGTCTATTTTCTCTCGCGATATAAAATGTAAACAATTTTTTACCATTCAAGAAAAGAGAACAAAATTATTGGACTCTCGTTAAATTCTCCCTCATGGTCTTATGGATGATTCAGCGTATTTTCAGCATTATTTTGCCATAATTGAATAATATAGTCTAGTTAAGGCATAAGGGGCGTTACAAACTCGGTACCAAAGTTATAATACTCTTTAATTAACATCACACAGACATAAAAATGACCTACATACATTATCAAAATTTTGTTCTTCTCTAATTTCATTTTGTCATAATGAATATGGCACGGTTCAACGCATCTTAAAGAAAGTAACAAAGAAACGCACATCTTACACGAAAAAGAAAAAAAAATTTATTTAGCGTTACCTTACTAGGTATGTATGTATATTATGTATAATTAACCTGATTTCAGAGTAATTTGTTCAATTTTTGGTACATAGAAAAAAACATTTTTTTGTTGTTGTTTTGTTTTGTTTTGTTTTTACTTAAAGAAAAAGTAAATTGCGTCTAACAATGTCGACCTATATCAACCTAATTTATAACGCTGAGACTGAGACATAATGACTTCCGTACATTATTTAATTTTGAATAAAAAACGTTAAATCCATGCATGTTGACTTTATACATTGCGGGTATTTATACTGA
This sequence comes from Platyura marginata, assembly GCA_026745375.1. Taxonomy (NCBI): domain Eukaryota; kingdom Metazoa; phylum Arthropoda; class Insecta; order Diptera; family Keroplatidae; genus Platyura; species Platyura marginata. The sequence continues at coordinate 6,495 of JANSTT010017713.1, read as the reverse complement.
CTGACTGACTGACTGACTGATGTACAATAAGTGGAAGCATTGTTTTCGATATTCCCACGTACCTGGAAGACTTAACATTTTACACTTATAGTCACATTTTGTTTTTTTTTGTTTTTTTTTTGTGGTTCAGTAGAATTTTCTGTAAATAGAGACATGGATGGAGGATGGAGTGTGTAATTTGAGACGTCAAATAAATTATAAACCCATTAAATAGATGAGAAAAAAACATTTTAAGGTTAATAAAACACAAGAAAACTAAATACCAGAGAAAATTGATTTGATCTAATTTTTTTTTTTTTTTAATTGACTGAACCCGGATATTGTTTAAAAGGTGATTGTTTAGGATTTTCGTATTTTTGGTATTCTTTATCATTTTTTTAAGATTTCGAGGAACACATTTTTTTTTTGTGTAAGAAAAACATCTGCTCAGGATGCATATATAAGATTGTTTTGTACCATATGCTACTTCTTGATGGTTTTAGTTTACAATTTCATATCTTTTATAGGTACACATAAAAATAAGGGATTCCTCGTGTTTTTTGTAACAGTCTTTGAGTCTTCCCCAAAAAAAGGCCCTATATAAATAGTAATCTAAAGCTATATGACCTTTTGTTCGAAAATATTATATTCGGACAAAAAAAAATCCAAAATTATAATTTTTTGCGCTCTCTCCCAATACAAGACCCTTTTTTTGCGCGGAAAGACTATAGTTCCTACACATTACATACTACATAGACAAGACATCTCCACAAATAGAAAATTGTTCTTTATCTGATGATATAGAAGTGCCATACATCCTCTTAATATTTAATTTACCCATTAAAAATCTGAAAATTACCACTTACCGAAAAACCAGCAACTTTTTTCACCGAAATGTGGTCGTAAAAATGTATCGTCTGGACTCTTTGGCAAATTATCCAAAATAGCTGCTACACCAGCTATAACCAATGGCACACCCCATGCATATACTTGATATATACGCAGTCTAACTAGTTCTTGACCTTTTTCTAAAGATGTTGGCCGGAAATCTCTGTAAATAAAAAAAAAAATGAATAGAAGATGAAAATAAAATTATTGCCTGGAGACGCTTGGCTTGAATTCCATAAAACACAAAAATATCGTAGACATACCAGTGAGCAATTTTTATTTTTTTATTTTTTTATTATTTTGCTGGCGAATGTACACGATATATGTACAATTGTACATAGTGCTACATCAGCAAGTTTACTTTGTTTATATAGAGTGAGAATTTTTGTTTTGTTTTTATTTTTATATTTGTGCGAAATAAAATTAACATGCATAGAACACCAGCGTTTAGAGAGTTTGTATTGTTTATATTGTAACTAGGGTTGCCACTAATTTAGTTTGATCGAGAATTTATTGGCCTTTTAAATATTATATAAAAGCTAATAATGCTTAGAGATTTATCATTACACGGGGAAACCGCCATAATAAAATATAACACGGTAAACTATACTACGGTTTCACTGTAAAACGATATGAAAATTTGTGAAAATATATGTTCCTCTTAGTCTCCTACAACACGGTTTCGTACAACACGTAATTATGTTGAAACCTATCTACGGTGTTATAGGAGGGATAGTTGTACTAAAACCAAGTTGATGATTCACGTAATGACATATTTAAAAATCTGCGAGTCTGTTGGTATTGCGATAATTACAAATTTTGAACATTTTTCTATATTCATCATTATATAAATGTTAAAAAAATGTTGCTCGCTTCGTTCGCATACAAATTATTGAATAAAAACACTCGAATAAAATGTTTGTTCATACAATTAACAGTTAACAACAGTTATTTTATTGCTGTACTATTCGAATCAAGTCGAAAATATTTTTTGCTCATTTTGCTCGCAATTCAACTTTGTTTCTTGGAATAAGTAAAAAACTGATGTTAATTTACCAAAAATATTATTTTTAATGAAAACCACTATCCTTCCCCCAAATCGAAATGGTTCAATATTTTTATGGAAATCTACTACTAAAACCAAAAAATATGGCAACCCTACATATAATTTATCGGAAGCAAAAAATTGTTTGCATATGCAGTTAACAAGAAGAATATGGTTTCACCTTACATTTATCAAGAAAAAAAGGAAATTAAATTTAACATAAAAAAAAATATCTAAAATAAAAATCAGTTTCGATTCTATGATATATAATATATGTTTGTATGTACATATGTAGGTATATATGTACATGTATATACTTAGAAAGAATTGAAGAACTAGTATGGCATCAAATCATATTTCATTTGGAAGGCATTTATTTTTCGTCTATAACTCAATTTTCCATACATATTCAATTCCATCACCGGATGCTTTCATTTTTCATGGGTAGAGCCTTTATTGAATTTTCTTATAAAAAGAAAATATTTGTCATATACATATATACATACATACATATACATACATATAGTGTAAACAATATATGAGCACACGACTGGAAATTTTTCTCTCATTTTTATGCTGGCATTGCTTTCTATATATTTATGTACGAGTATGTATGTATGTAATGTATGTAGTTTGATAATGGTTTGACTTTATTATTTTCCTTTTTCTTTTCTATTATCGTTATGTCGGGCACCCGGAAAAGTGAAGATCTAGTTTTTCCTATATTACTTAATATTATTTTGGCAGGATATTTGTCTGGTACAATTTATGTTGCTATACAAACATATTATTTATGTCATTTATGTTGGAAAAGTGGAGAGTTTTTGTATTTTTCTATGTTTGTATATGTATGTATAATATTTTTAACAATTACTAACCCCCCCTAAAGGTTTTATAGATTTAGTACCATTCATCGTGTTTGCAGGGACATTTTTTGTCGACGAATGTGAATGTGAAACGCCATACAGTCGCGGCTCGTGGCAATTATTGTGGAAATATTTTTTATTAATTTTGATGGAAGAAAATGAAAATAAATTCGGGGATTTGACGAACATCAAAATGACCTAAGTTTTTTTTTGTTTTGTTTTTTAAATTGTCTCACAATGATATGATTGCCTCCACTTCATCCATCCATACAATAGAAATAATTTAATATTGAATAGGTAACTATCATGTCTATATGCACGCCCGAAATTTTGGTACATTTAAGCCAAGCTACTTGTAGGGATCCTCAAATCCTCATATAGGTTAATCGGTTTGAAAGCTTACAACAGTTCTCATATGGAGAAGAACGAATGGCCCCCATTAACAATTTGCATTGGAACCAAATTCGTTCTTCGTGCTCTCTGTTCTTCAGCTATCAACCTCCAAAGTTCGTACACCTATTTTGATTCAGTTCAACCAACTTTTTCGTTTCTCATTTTGAGTTTTATATCCCTAATCTATATACGGCTCGGTATCCAGTTGAGTATTCTAATCATATGTTCAGACGATAGTATGTGGCCAAACATTGATAAACGTCGTCAGATTCGATTTATTGAAAAGTCATGGTCGACGATCTGTATCTATCTTATCGTGAGATCACCAATATATTGTTGATGTTAAATTAGCAGAATCAATGAAAATTTGTTGATTTGTATATATATAGTAACACCATGCGACACCATTCTAAAATAACACTGCGTATGGCTGTGTAGTTGACAATAAATCAACGAAACAAGTACCAAACGATATGTATTGTTTCGTACTGTATGTATATTGTACATGCTTCTCCTACAAAAGGAAAATCCCCTATTCAATTTGCATCAATCATAGACTAAAAATACGGGTGAATGATCTTATCCCAAATAACTGTGTACTTGTACATACATACAATACACAGTTTCCAATGAAATTCCTGTGTCTATCCTATAAAACGAGTCACGTGTCACATGATTAAAAACAGTATGACTGCTGGAAATTTGAAAATTTGGAGGGGTTGATGGATAGCAATTCGGTTGTGTGCCCTTTCACCTTCAATTTAATTTAATCTAACATTATGTGTATAATATATGTACACAGGAAGTTTTATTTTTAGTTTACAAAAGACATTTTGAAAGAGTAGAAGATATGTGGTGATGTCAAGAAAACGACAAAGTTATTTGTTTTCAGGCGCGTACCTAGGATTTTTTTTTGATGGGGGTGAGGGTGGCTTTAACAAATATCAATATTAGTTATTATTTGTTTCTATACATTTGACATTTTCACTCAATATTTTATAGGAGTAACAATTTTATCTTCGCAGTAAGCTTAAGAACGAAGTAAGCAAAATTTTTGATTATTTTTTTTTTTTAAATTCGAATGTTTCAATAAAATTGCGTTCGGGTTGCAAAATTTTAAAAAATCTTATCAACCAGTTTCCGTTCTTATTGTAATAATGGACAATAAGGGAGGGGGCGATTATAACACCCATCATCTCCCCCCCCACGTACGCTCACGCCTCTTTGTTTGTATATAAGAATTCAACAAATATCTGTTTACTTTTTTTTTCCATATCAAATTCCTGTCTTTTAAGTGGTCCCTACAATCAAAAAAATTTCCCCCAACCAAAATAAAATCCCTGTACATATATGTGTATCGGTATAGACTACAAACAACTAAAAACTAATGCATAAAGGGACACATGGCTCCCATAAACTATATGACGATACGATGACTGGCGATATCAAATAAACGTAACGTATAAGCGACAGATTTAACCGGCATGTATGTATAATATTGAAAATTGACACCAAAAAGAAACCATACAAATGTGATTGGTTTTTACCAGATACACAACAAATACTATATAATTTCTAGGGTTTAGTGACCCCATAAAAAATGAAAAAAAAAATTGAAATAAAAAAAAAATAAACAAACTGAAAATATATGTAATTGGACATGGAGTTATCATCTATGATGTAGACAAACCATTTATAAGATGTTGGTCTGTCGAAAAAAAGGTCCAACCAAATTTTTGTTTTTGTTTTTGTTTTTTTTTTTCGATTTCAGTTTCGGTTTGATAGGTAGGTAGGTTGGTATCTACACCTAGATAGATAGATACAGGCTCGTAGAACATGTTGATTTTGTTGTTAGTAATTAGAAAATACGAGTATAATGCACACACAGCTTGATAAATCTTGTAAAGGTTTTCGAATTTATGCATTCAGATGTTTTGAAGATGGTTATTAATCAATTTGAAGATTATCAATTTGGTTTTTTTTTTTTTACATAGAATGGATATTTTATATTTCTCTAAGAAGATTTTTTTCTTTCATATCATTGTTTGGTAAAGTAAAGTCTCGCACCACTTGAGAATTGGAGAACTACGGTTGGGACACAACTAGAAATAGTTTTTCGATTTTTCTACTTTTATTTATTTATTTTTTCAAGAAGGAATTGAAAACTTACGTAATTAGAATTCGTTTTATTAGGTTTTTCTTACCTACTAGACCCTTCTAGATTAATGTTTTTTTTTTATAATTTTCTTTTACGAAAATCTCGGATTTCGATGTATTTTCAGGACCATTTTAGGATTATCTGACAAAAAAAATTATAAATTGGTTATTTGGCGAACAGTTTCAAAAATTTCTTTGTCTTAATTTATTGGAAATTTTTTTAAATTTTCAATTCTCAATTCAAACGCATTTTTAGTTTGATATGGGAAATGCTTACTTAATCTATAATAATAAAAAAGGATTTTAGATTACCAACGAAGGATTCATGTTGTTCAGAAGATTTTCAAGCAATTTTATTTTATGATTGACGATATTATTAATACTGGGATTGTAAGTAAATATTTTTATATAATCCTAAAAAAAACTACTTGCTCCACATATTTTACACGTATATAGAAAATTTTACTCTGTCCCTATATACAGAAATCTACAAAACTGGTATTCCTGAATCTTATTCACTATATATTTAGTTGTTTTGATTAAATCCTGACTGTATACAGACACCTTAAATTTAATTTCACTTTGAAGTAGTTTAAAAGTGGCAATTCATATAAAAAAAAAACCGTCTACAAAATTAATTGAATAATTGCTTTTCTGATACACAATTTTTCCCTTTCGTAAATTGTCTGTTATTCAATTTGTAGCACTCCATCTGAACTCGACCCTTATACAATCCAAACGTATTTCAATCTAATAAATCTTAACACCGAGTTCAAATTATATTATATTGATTAAAATTAAATGATACGACAGTCCACTTACGACCGGTCGTGGCCTCTACCCTATACATACACTCTTTCTTTCTCTTTCTAGACAAAATTCAGTTAAAACTAATTAAACACACTTTATTTAATTAGTTATAGTACATACATCAAAATGTCGTCCGAATGCATAGCTAATGTAATGTAGAAATGGGGAAGAATCCATTTTTGTTTTATAATTTTCAAAGTAAAATTCTGACATTTTTTCGCATTATTCTTAAAAAGCTTTTGAATGGAAAAATTATAATTTATTGGCTGACTCATTATTTTGTATGTATGTTTATTAAAAAAAAAATTGTACAAGGTGATATACCTTATTCATTATACTAATACTAGCATAACCGTA